>CM029377.1:20487199-20664699 GCA_017165825.1 Hepsetus odoe
TTTGAATCTTTGCTAACTGAAAAGGTGTTTCCATGTGATGTGTTGGATATTGTTTCCCAAGTTGTTGCTCAAGAGTGTTGCTGGGTATTTTTCAAGGTATTCCCAGTAGTTACTAGGGAGTTACTGCCAGGTGGTTGCTATGGCTTCTCAAGGTGATGCTAGACACTTGGCACTTCAGGTCTTTGGCTGCTGTTAAACAATATGTAAAAATTTCATGATAATTATGGCGACAGTAAATATTAGCTAATTTTAATGCTAGCTTAGGCACTGACATGGGCAGAACAGGTCATTCCTTTCATCTAATGACTCATCTTTCTTAGCTGTATTTTTTAAATATCCCAAGCACGTCTGGAAGCGGATGTAGCCATGAGAGTGGATATTGTGGGGTGCTGGTGGTCTAGCGGTACGATATTCGCCTACAGACCAAGAGGTGACAGGTCCGAATCCCACCTCCAGCACTACCATCATTAACCCAGTGTGAGCTTAGTGAGCAAGACCCTGAACTCCAGTTGTCCTGTAGGTCTGTAGATGTTCTCTATGTTGTCCTGTAGGTCTGTTGATGTTCTCTATGTGCTCCTCCAAGTTGCTCCATGGGGACTGTCCCTGTAATCAGGAATTGTAAGTCATTCTGGATAAGAGTGTCTGCTGAATGCCATAAATGTTAATGTAATTGTGAATTGTCATGGAAACAAATGTTATGAAATTGGATGCTACCTTGTGGTGGTGGTGGTCTAGTGGTAGTTCTAGTGGTAGGGTACTTGCCTATGGATCAAGTGGCCACAGGTTTGAATCCCACCTCTAGCACTACCACTACTGGGTTCCTGAGCAAGACCCTTAACCCTGACTTGGTCTAGGGGGACTGTCCCTGTAATTAGGACATGGAAGTCACTCTGGATAAGAGTGTCTGCTAAATGCCGCAAATGTAAATTGTGTATTGTGTTAGTGGATGTTACTGTGCTTTAGTGGATGTTGTCATGGAAGTGGGTGTTATCGTGTTAGTGGATATTGTCATGGAAGCGAAAATTGTTATGAAATCGGATGCTACTGTGCTAGCGGATGTTGTCATGGAAGCGGATGTTATAGTGTTAGCGGATGTTGTCATGGAAGTGGATGTTGTTATGGTAGCAGATGCTACCGTGTTAGCAGATGTTGTCATGGAAGCGGATGTTAATATGGAAGCGGATATTATCATGTTAGGGGATGTTGTCATGGAAGCGAATATTGTTATAGAAGCAGATGATACTGTTTAAGTGGATGTTGTCATGGAAGCGGATGTTGTTATGGAAGTGAATGTTACTGTGTTAGCGGATGTCATGGAAGCGGATGTTGTCATGGATGTGAATATTGTTATGGATACAGATACTACCATGTTAGTGGATGTTGTTATGGAAACGAATTTTACCATGGTAGCAGATGTTGTCAAGGAAGCAGATGTAACAGTGGAAGCAGGTATAGCTATGAAAGTGGAAGGGATGTTGTCATGGAAGTGGTGTAGCTTTGGAAGCGGGGATGCAGGTATAGCCTTTGATGAGGGTGCCTAATCCTAGCCTAAACCTAGTGTAGTCATGGATGTAGCTATTGCAGTGGGTTTAGTGTTGACACAAAATGGGTGTAACTATGGCAACATGTGTGGACTGCTTATCCCCATATGAGTGGGGTGGTTGTACTTGAACTAGATGTTTTTAATCAGGCTTCTGTGGCACATTAGCCGAGCAGAGGGATTAGCACCTCAAACATCTTCTGATCTAAGAGGATCTGAATGTGAGATGTTTGCTCGGTGGAACCACATGACCTCATGGAGCCTTGTTGAGATTTATAGAGAAAAACCACAGCTAATGTCACACTGAGGGGAGATAACTGTGTCTCTGAAAGCCTGGAGATGAAGGACAGCATCTTTGTGCTTGCTGAAAACCCTGCTCTTGAACTTTGTTTTTTTTTTTATTATGAAATGCAATATGATTTTCTTCCAAATGAATTCCTCTCATGTTTTCTCTCAAGGACTTCAGCAGGCATGATAGGAAGGTTCAGCCAACAGCACGTATCAATGTTTTTAACCTTTTGTCACCCACAGCATACAGTGTTTTAGCATGAAACCGAATACCATTGAAAAGTCTCCATGTCCTGCTCTCAGTTAAATTACATCTCAACAAGTCATGACTCTTTAGGTAGAGAAAGAGGACACTGATATTAGAGGAAACCATCACCATGAAGGGGGGGACTTGGTCTGCAGTGGCGTTTAGGTGTCCAAGAAACAACCTATTATTATTATTAGTATTAACATGAGCCCAAGTTTTTCCAGCAGCTCCATTGTAGGACATCAGAAACGGACCACTGAAAGACACTAAAAAACACATTCACAAGGGAAGGGAACATTAGAGGACACATTCCTGCACTGATTCCTCCCATTGGCCAATTAGAAGAAGGAGATCTCTGGTGTCACATGTAAATAAAGATGCTGAATGCAAAGTCGGAACAACCAAACTGAGGACGGGTTCTGATCTGCAGGAACAACACCTCTGCCTCTGGGTTGACTCCTAGCGGGATGAATAAAAATCTTGGCGAGAAATATTAGGAAGTTCTGTATGTGATCTTCTGTTTCCATATGTGAACTTGGATCATGTCCTCTTAGGGACATCAGAAAACCATCGATTCCTTTTTGTTTTTCTATTCTGGAGTGGAACCATCTGCTTCTGTCCCTATGAGTAAGTTTCTTCACCCAAAGACCCCCACAAGGTCATTAGCGATGGTTGGTAGAACTTTCTGTGGTGCTGCCAAGAATCAGATCTGGCGACCATCATGGAAGACAAGAATAACACGTATTCCAGTCCTGGTCTTTTCTACAACAAAGCACTTCAGGAACCTTCTCTTAATGACTGTTCAGATCTCCAACAGTGTGGGTGAGAAATGATGCGCAAAGAAGCGCATGAATTTTTGGAGATATCTAGCGGAACAGCCGCCGTTGTTCCTTTAGTGATTACGGCAGTTTGACTAATGCGTCTCCGTCCCGCTGGGCTGAGTCATTTCACTAAAGGCGCTGTTATCGTCCTCTAACAGTGTTGGCGCAGCAGATCACTCAGCTTCATAAAACAAACACCAGTCCATTAGGACAAAAAAACCTGCATGGAACCATGAGAGAAATTTGGTTCCTGAAAACCCAACCCGCCTCACTCTTCTATCTGTTCTGAATTTTGGGAAAAATTTGTGATCTGTCTCATCGTGAAAGTGTTGTATTGCACAAATGGAAGGGAGTCCACAGGTGCTGGACGAGACTGAGATGTGAAACATCTTGAAATCGTTGTTCCTCAGTTGGTTCTTGAACAGCGCCTGCTGTGTGAGGGACATTGTCCTGCTGAAAGAGGACACAGCCATTATAGGGGACACTGACACCATGAAAGAGGAACTTGGTCTGTGGTGACGTTTAGGTGTCAAAGTAATGTTTACATAAATCTAGTTTCTCAGCGTTGTCCATAGCATCACATTGTCTCCCTTGGTGCGTCCTGGTGTCTCTTCTCATGGAAGGACACACGCACACCTGGCAATCCACATGATGTAAAAGAGAACAGGATCCATTAGAACCAGCACACTTTTTTCCATCGCTCCATGGTCCAGCTCTGATGTCCATTGTAGGAGTTTTCACGGGTGGACAAGAGACAGTATGGACACTCCGACCGGTCTATAGCTCCATACACAGCTGCACATTGAGAAGGCCCCTCTGAAAGGGGCACATCCCTTGTGGACCTGTAGAAAACCATTCCACCTTGTCCTCCAAAGAGCAAGGGATGACGGGGGAGAGATTGAGGAGGGATCTGCAGAGACAAAGGAAAGCAGAGGTTTGCCCTCAGAGCAAAAAAAAAAGCCCTGGTCACTCCTGATCCTCCTCTTTTGTTCCTCCCTTCCTTTCGGTGTGTGTGTTATACTTGGCTGTCCAGCCTCTCTGGGAGACCTGCACCTCTGAACTCACGAAGCCTTCAGTCCATAAACCTCTGAAAGAACCCAAGACACTGAGAGACGGGATGTCTTTCCTTCTTTTACTCAACTCTTGCTCCTATGTAACAAAGTGGTAACAGTGATGGGATTAGTGTGGTAATGTAACAGTGATAAATGCGATCAATGTGATTGCTGTGGCACATGTAAAATGTTATTTTAATGTAAAAGAAATTGTGTGGTAAATATGATTGCGATGTTAATGTGATTAGTGTGGCGAATGTAAATGTAATGATTGTGTTTAATGTAAATGGTGTGCTTGATGTGAATTTGATTAGTGTGTTTAATCTGAATGTAATTAGTGTGGTAATGTGATTAGTGTGATTATTGTGGAAATAATATGGAATAATGGAAAAAGTGTGAATGATGTAAATGTGATTGTTGAGTTAAATGGGAATGTGATTAATGTGATCCATAGTGAATGTGGTCATTGCTATGATCATGATTAGTCTGAGTAATGGTGAACGTGATTAGTGTGATTATCATGGATAATAGTGAATGTGATTGGTGTGATTTATAGTGTTATTAACAATGAATGTGATTAGTCTTATTAATAGTTAATGTGATTGGTGTGATTAACAGCCAATGTGATTAGTGTGGTGAATGTGATTAGTGTGGTAAATGTGAGTAGTGTGGTAAATGTGATTAGTGTTAGTAACAGTGAATTTGATTAGTGTGGTGAATGTTATTAGTGTTGTTAATAGTGAATGTGATTAGTGTGGTGTATAATGTGATTAGTGTGGTAAATGTGATTAGTGTTATTAATAGTGAATGTGGTTTGTGTGATTTATACTGTGATTAAGTGTGTGCGTGTGTGTGTTTGTGTGTGTGATATACATCCTCCTCTCTCCCACTTTCTCCTCCTCTGGCCTCCATCACCCACCAACTTCCATCCATCACCCAGAGTGACCTTTATTCTGTTCTCCATCAGCGTTCCTTCACTTCCTTCCTCCTCCGGACTTTGTCCTCTTTATTTTTTGCTGATTAGGTTCTTTGTCATACTTAGCAGGACCTGAATACACCAATGTGTGTGTGTGTTTGTGTGTGAATGTATTTGTGTTGTGTGTGTGTATGCGAGTTTGTGTATGTGTGTGTGTGTGTGTGTGTGTGTGTGTGTTGTCCTAAAGTTTGTTACGTGACTTTGATCCGCCTGCCATGTCTAAGAGAACTGTCACTGTTCCACGTTATTTTTTCTCCACATTTCTCCCAGTGTTTCTAATTTTTCTCATCGTGTCGTGTCAAGCGGTGTGTTTTGGAGGATGAAGGCCTCTGCTGTGCCCTTTCAAACGTGGAGAAGGTGAAGAAGCGAGGGAAGAAAAACAGAAAAAATGACAGCGGTTCAGTGAGCGTGACCCCTCGCTGCCATCGATACCTAACACCACTGAACTGGCGGGGCCAACGCTTTATCAGGACCCCCGAGGGCCCTGGTGGGGAGAGGGGACCCCCTAGTGGCAGCAAAAAATCCAGAAATAATTTTTCATTTAATTAGATTTTTATTTTCATTTTATTTAAACTATCTTCACGGGTTGGAGACAGTAGTGACACCAGTTATGTATTACGGGTTGGAGATGGCAGTGTTACCAGCTATGTTGTACGGGTTGGAGATGGTGATGAAAAGACAGCAGGCAGAGCTGGAGGTGTCAGAGTTAAAGATGCTGAGATTTGCGTCAGGAGGGACGAGGATGGACAGGATTAGAGAAGAGTATATTAGAAGGACAGCTCAGATTGGACAGTTTGGAGACAAAGTGAGAGAAGTGAGACTGTGATGGTTTGGACATGTCCAGAGGAGAGACGAAGAGTATATCAGGAGGAGGGTGTTGAAGATGGTGTTGGCAGGACAAAGAGTACATGAAGAGAGTGCACATGCATGAGCGACAGTATGAAAGGAAAGGAGGACATGAAGGTGGTCGATCCACTTTGGAGACAGAGTGTAAATACCTGGGTATTTGTACCTTTTTGCTCAGAACGACGAAGAACATTAATTGTAAATGATCATCTCAGGCTGGCTCAGGCACGTCTCGCCACTGTCTCCATTCGAGCGGGACCATCCTCCGTCCCCCTGGTCTGGGGGAGGTGTTCATTAATGTGTTTTTAAAAGATGGAAATCGATGTGTATTAGTGGAGAAATTAGAGCGACTGTCAAGCAGACGAGAGTTAATGAAGACAAACGAGTGCGAGAAGAGCCGAGACATTCATTACAGACAAACTGGAGTCAATTAGTGAAACATTCAGCTTTCATTTACTCTCAGTCTCTCTCTCTCACACACACACTCTCGTTCTCACTCTCTCTCTCTCTCACATACACACACTCTCTCACACACACTTTCTCTCACATACACTCTCACACTATCATACACTCTCATACACACAGTCTCACACACTTCTCTCCCTCTCTCTCACACACACTCTCACACTCACTCTCTCACACACTTTCTCTCATACACTCTTTTTCACATACACACTCTCTCACACAATCTCTCACACTCTCTTTCTTAAACACACTCTTTCTCATACAATCTCTCTCACTTTCTCTCTTACACACACTTTCTCACACTCTCTCTCAGCCTCACTGTCTCTGTCTCTCTCTCACACACACTCACTCTCTCTCTCTCTGTCTTGCTCTGTCTCTGTCTCCTTCTCTCTCTTACACAAACTCTGTCTCGCTCTGTCTCTCTCACACACAGTCTCTATATGTCTCGCTCTCTCTCTATCCCTCTCTCACACTCTCTCCCTCAGTCTCGCTCTGTCTCTGCCTCTCTCACTCTCTCTGCCCATCCCTTTATTTACATTCACTAAATATGAGTCTGATTGGTTCCTCAGAGCCCAGGCTGTGTGTGTGTGTGTTCAGTTTCTGAACTTTTAGGTCTCATATCAATTATGAAAAGTCGGAGAATAAATTAATCCCTGATTTATAAATGCGTTGACCGATTGACTCTGCACCGCTGCTAATGAGAACCTATTAGCATTCCTTCAGCTAACACCACAGTGTGTGTGTGTGTGTGTGTGTGTGTGTGTGTGTGTTTCACGTTTCAGGGATTTTAATGTGATTGATATGGCTTTGGATTCCGTTTGTGGTTTCTGTCCATAAACCGGACTAACGGTTTGGGAACACAGGCGGGGCAGCGATGGCCTAGTGTTTAGGGACAAGGATATGAAGGCCGTAGGTTTGAATCCTAGGTCAGTAGATTGCCCTGAGGTATCCTTGTTCAGGATATCGTCCCCTTCGCTGCTCCCAGGGCACTTTCAATAGTTGCCTCCTCCTGCACGGTGTGTGTGGGTAAATGCAGTGGTGTAATTTTGTTGTGATTCACTGTGTGCTGTTTCACATTGTCACAGTCTGTCGTGCCTGTGGTTCTGGTTGGGCACGACAGATGGCACTCTGTTCTGACTGAGCACACCTGGGCTCATGGAGACATAGGTGTGCTTCATTGTGGCTGCTATTTAAGCCCCAATGAGTCAGAACAGAGTGCGGTTCATTAACGAGGCGAAGCCTTACAGTTAATGGTAGCATTTTTGATTCTATGTTTTGGTTTATGTTTAATAAAGTTACGTTCCGGACTACTGGCTCTGCACTGACGTCCTTCCCACACCTCACCACCGTTACAGAATGAACCGCCGGTACCTGGATGTCGCAAGCCTTGAAAGCTGGTGTGAAGAGCAAGAGCAGACACTCGAAGCCACGGTGGTGGCCCTCAGGGCGGAGCTATGGCGTCTAAGGACCTTCAAGCCAGCATGGTGGGCTGCGTGTTAGCCGGAGCTCCACGAGCAGAGCGCTGGTGCACAGAGCGCAACTGCCACGGAGCTCTCACGACAGCTGGACCTGCTGGTGCGCTCAATCCGGCTTGCTCCCTCGCTGGATACCAGCGAGCGGCTGTAGGAGTACAACCGGATTAAGCTAGCACTGCTGGCCATAGTAGCAGTGATGGGCAGGTCCCTTGACCGGCTGAAGGAGGAACCTTCGTCCGTTCCCCCCTCCACACCATTTGCAGATCCTCACCAGCTACAATGCGTGATTCACAGCGGGAAAATGGCGGAGAACGCGTCATGCGTGAATCACAGTGGGAAAATGGCGTAGAAAACAGCATGCGTGAATCATGTTTCTTTTTCCACCTGCGACATGGAAGGCGGGGCTTCGGTGACGGCTGGCGCCATTCCTCGCGGGAAGACGGTGAAAAATGCCTCCTGCGTCATACCACGCAGGATAATAATAATAATAATAATGATTTTAATTTATATAGCGCCTTTCTCAAACCCAAGGTCACTTTACAGAGCAAGTTTTTTTTTTTGTTTTTTTTTTTTTAAACAGTTAATACAAACACAAAGACAGAAAAACAAACAGCAGAATAAGGAAATTAAGAAATGAGAGAAGTGGAATAGCACAAACTGAATAGATATGTTTTTAACTGTGTTGTAAAGAGAGACAGGGAGGACGTTAGGCGCAGGTTTTGAGGGAGGGAATTCCAGAGTTTAGGGCCAGCAACACTAAATTATCTACCACCCATGGAAGCTAACCTGAATTTAGGAACTGTGAGTAACCCTGTGCTGGAGGAGCGAAGTGAGCGGGTGGGAGTGTATGAATGGAGTAAATCAGTGAGGTATGATGAGTAAATCAGTGAGGATGTTGCCAGTAAACGCCCCCTGCGTCATTCAACACGGGAAGACGGCAAAGGAGGCCGCCCATGACACAGAGAGCGGGAAGTCGGCAGAAAATGCCCCCTGCACCGTGCAACGAGGGAGGTCGACGCAGAAGGCCCTTCGCAGCATAGAAAGTGGTATCAAGGAGTCGACCCTCAAACCCAGTACCACTAACCCATCTGTCTGGAAGGAGGCAGGTTAGTGGAAATGATGGAAGAATCAGTGAACTGACATTGAAAATCCAAAGATTGGAACAAACACTTCAGGAATCTGAGAATGTGTGGCTGTCTGTTCTGGGTGAAGAAAGACAGGCCAAGATTGTTTTTGCTGAGCAGCTCCAGGAAATGGAGGCTGAGCTCACCGCCAAGGATCAGGAAATCTGTACATGGAACCTGGATCTTGAGGTTTTGAATGTAAAGTTAAGGGATGCTACACAATCCAATTATCAAGTCTCAGAGAAGCTCCAGGATATTTTAACCAGCACTCAGGCCAAGGAAAGGAGAATAGTGAAGTGAGACACATTTTACATGAACTGGAGGCAAAATGTAAAAGATTGGAAGATGACAATGTCTCCCTCCATGTCATGAATCACCAGCTGCAGGAGAGCAACCAGTCAGAGGTATGTTCCCTTCAGGAGGAGTTAACTAAAGTATATAGGGAACTAGAGGAAAAGCAGGCTGGGTATCTGGAATATGAAAAGGACTTTGAAGACCAGAGAGAACAGATCACGTGGTTAACTGAGAATTTGAACAGTACACAGGAGAAACTAAGGAATGGATCAGAAAAGCTCTGACAGGCCAATATGGACCATAATGCACTTCTCATGGACATTTACCAAGAGATGAACAGATCAGCTGCATGAACAGTCAGATCACTCAACAGGAGGACTTGCTGACAAAGCTCAACCAGCAGCTCACCGAGAGAGAAGCCGCCATGCTACAGGTAAACGCTTCGGTCACAAACGAAAGGTTGAAACATGAGGAAAAGGTCACCAATTTGCTTTCTCAGCTTTTAGAGACCAAAGGACTCTTGTCTCTTTTTCAGAGGCAGATAGAAACCATGGAAATTGAAAGAAAAGCTCTGGCTCAAGACAAAGGTGAGCTTCAAGAAGAGGTCAGTAAACTCATGCAAGAGAGAGAGGTCTCCAGGAAAAGGCTGCAAGCTGTGATGATTGTCCAAAGAGAGTGGCTGGGGAGAACAGATAAACAGAAGAACCAAACTGCATGCCAAATAACAAAGAGAGTAGAGATTCCAACTGTTCAGGAGAAGCTGGAGGCTAAAGTGGCCACTATGGGAAAACAGCTGAATCAGACCAGGGCAGAGCTGAAGCAGGTGCAGGACAACAGTGTCGCTCTGCAGGCTGAACTAGGAGTAGCACGGAGAGAGGCCAGTAAGCTCACAGAACTGGAAAAGCAGGTCAGAGGGATGGAAGCAACGTTGGTGATCTTGGAATCTCAACTCACTCTGCAGACACCAGTGCATGCTGGGACCCTGGTGGATAACGCCAAAACGGAACAGCTAAGGAACTGTCTGATGGAGAAGGAGAGGCAGGTAAAGTTTCCAGAGGTTGAGCAGCCATGTGAAAACTCTGTGAAGGGGGCTCAGAGCACAATCAGAGACTCTTCCACCTTGAACCTTAAAGAATCCACTGTATTTAACTCTCTGTCTGCATCCTCTTCGTCTGCTTCGCACAGGAGCTTGGGCTCACAGAAACTCATGCAGTCTTTGGCAGAACAGCACCCGAAGTAGGGGAGGACAGATGGTTGGAAGACTGTGTCCTCTCCAACTTGGTCTGACGTCAGCTCCCATTCAGACTCCGTCAGGACCAGGCTTTCCAGCGAGTTGGACTATTCCTCCAGTGGCTCCAGTGTAGGGTCTGTGAAACAGGCGAAGGGAAAAATGCAGGACAACAAGAAGAAAAACAACACGCCTGCCAGCGCTTTGGACCAAAAAAGAGCTCTGACCTTCACAAGAACTCGAACATGGACAGAGCGGTTTCTAAAACGGACAGAGATGGAAAGGTATTGAAGAAACACAAAGTGAAACACACATATGAAAACAAAGAGACAGATAAAGTCCCAAGTGTGGTGTGGAATCAGGATGTGAATGAGAAACTTGTAAAGAGATTCACGTTCAACTTCGATGACTCTCAGCAGCAGTCCCTCGTTGTGAAGACAGAGTTGCCCTTTGAAAATAAAGTTAAACTCTCTAAGCAGGACAAAGACCACTTTAAAAGAGAGGTCCGATTAGCAACAGGTAAAGCTGAAGACAAAGTTTGGTCCAGGAAGTAGTTCCTGAGAGTATCTAAAGAGAAATCACAGAAAACAGAGAAGTCCAACAAGGAGAGAATCAGCAAATAGGAGAAGGACAAACCTTTGAAAACTGAAAAGGAGAAAGGCATGAAAGACAAAGAAAAACCCAAGGATAAAGCCCTAAAGGAAGTAAAGAAGAGCAAAAAAAAAGAGATTGGACTGAAGCTCTAGGATACCCCTCACCCCCGCCAGCAGCCCTGGACGTGGTCTGAGGTCCCTTTGGGTTTGAGTTTTGTACTTTGTGGACACAGCCATGGGCCCCATTAAGGGGGCTGTTTGTGTTAGGTTTTGGGGGCTCAGCTAGGGGCTCAGCAGTGTTTTGGCGCCCCAGGAGTTGCGTCTTTGGGGGGGGGGGGCTACTGTCACAGTCTGTCATGCCTGTGGTTCTGGTTGGGCATGACAGATGGCGCTCTGTTCTGACTGAGCACACCTGGGCTCATGGAGACGCAGGTGTGCTTCATTGGGGCTGCTATTTCAGCCCCAATGAGTCAGAACAGAGCGCGGTTCATTAACGAGGCGAGGCCTTACAGTTAATGGTGGCATTTTTGGTTCTATGTTTTGGTTTATGTTTAATAAAGTTATGTTCCGGACTACTGGCTCTGCGTTGACGTCCTTCCCACACCTCACCACCATTACACACATTGACAAGAATAGTCACTTTCACACCTCCAAAAATCAGACTGGACTGCAGAGCTTGCATTCAAACAAAGGGTGTATCCTTAATTGTCTGAGTCTAATTCTGAACTAAACAATCATGACTGTCAAGACCAAAATGTTTTGACAGTGGTGTTAGAATTAAGACTAACTCAAGACCAAGGCTTTATCACAGCTGAGTCCAACTCAAGACAAAGACTATATAGTATTCAAAGGAGCCAGGCCAAGACCAAGACGTTGTGAAAGTGGAATCTTTGTCCACTCCGAATCAAGACCAAGATGATGTCTCCACCGTCCCATTCTGCATTCCTAAATTGTTGAAATTGGGGTAAAACATCTTCTTTTCAGCTCGATCTACTTGGCTGAACTAAATCAGTCCTACTTGATTAGACACTGAACAAGAGCTATGACCTGCCATGGGCCAATCAGAGCGGAGATGGAGGGAGAAATGACTTTAGTCCTGCCCTCAACAAAAACATTACAATTGTAGACCCTTGTTGCACGGAAAGAACCAAAAGATAAAAGAATGGAGAGGGATGTCTCTCTCTTTCTCTGTGCTAATGAGGTTCTCGGCGTGGACGTGCCGAGGGTATAAATTGCTGGTGGGTTTCGGGAAAGAAAGCGGCAATTAAACTGGATGGGGCTCAATAAAGGATTAAAGAGCAGAATAAAGAGGAGTGGCACGGGGGATCAATGACCGAGTTGGAGAAAGACTGGATGGAGAACGGAGAGAAAGAGAGAGAGTGGCAAGGAGGGGATGGGCAGAAAGATGAGAAAGGGAGAGTGAAAAGGAAGGAGGGAGGAACAAGGGTGAGCAATGGAAAAGGGAGTAGCGAGAAGTAAGTGTACCAGAAGAGATGGATAAGAAAAGAGAGAGAGAAGTGAAAGAAAGAACAGCAGAGAGGGAGAAGGTTGACGGGTGAGAGGGAGGGAGTCAGAGAGCGAGGGATTAACTGAAACAGAAAAGGATTAGTGAAGTGGAACAGAAAGTTTCTCCAAATGTCATCACCAAAAAAAAAGGAAGAAAAAGAAAGAAAAGGGAAGGTTCTTTGCAGAGTGAATTTTTTAAATTCCTGTGAACAAAGGCAACTGGATGACGTTTAAAAGAAATGACGGCAGGGAGAAAATGTCACTCGAGTGAGCGACGTCCACTTGTTTACGCTCGATACTCAAATACGTCTTAGTTCCAAAATTGGAATCGCATGACCCATTTACACCCAATCTCCAGGATCAGCTCTTTAAACTAGATTTAAATCTGATCCCTCAAACCACATCAGGAGGTTTACATCTGGTCATTTTGATTCATCTCAAGAATCAGGATCAGGATAAATCAGGATAACTGAATTGGGATGATCCACAACAAACATGCAGTTGTGAATGCACCACTTTAAATCTGATTTAAATCTGAACCCATTCAGAAAGTCTGACTCCCCATTTAAACCTGGTCACATCATGTGTCTTCGGTTGCAGGATTGAATCTGAATTGGGCTGAGCCACATCAAATGTGCAGCTGTGGAAACACCACTTTAAAACCGATTTAAATCTGAACCCATTCAGGAAGTCTGACAAACCATTTAAACCTGGTCACGTCATGTGTTTTGAGTTGCAGGATTTAATCTGAATTGGGATCATGCACATCAAACATGCAGCTGTGAACACACAACTTTAAACCTGATTTAAATCTGAACCCATTCAGACAGTCTGACTGTCTGAATGGTGATGACTAATCCTAGTCATGTGTCTTGAGTTAAAGGATTATTTCCTGTTCAGGCTGTTCCATATTAAACATCGACTTAAAATTTCAGTCTGATCACTCAGATCACTGCAGGATGTTGAAGATAACCTGGACTGAAAGGCGTCCTGGGTGCATTCACACCTGCACGATTAATGTGAATCCGGATACCATTTACTCAAATGTGTCTTAAACCACCAGTTTAGGTTTGGGATCCTGTTTACATAGAGTTTCACACCTGTTCCCACTACTGCAAGATGTTTGAGACACACTCGAATGATACATGTCCCGGATGTGTTCACACCTGTATGAATAATGTGGATCAGAATACATCTCAGTCCTCACAAAGTGGTTTTGATTTAAATCCGGTGCATTCACACCTTATCCCGGTTTGGATCAACCCATTCCAGATAAGACCTCGATCCAGGATGCAGTGAAGTGACATGGTGCAAACCTGTGCATGGTGTCTTTAAAGTTCTCTTATTTATTTCCAGCTGCTTGGATGCTTTCAGGAAAACAGACAGGACACAAGTGGACCGGGTGATGCATTTTATTGCCTTGTTTACTCAAAGAAATCTCTGCAGCCCGTTTGTCTCCGCTGCGTGATTCCTAATGGCTGGTTTTTATTGCTCCCATTAGCGTGTAAACAACGTCCGTAAATGGTGCGCAGAGACACATCGTGGTTATGGCTGCATTATTAATGTAGGTCGCATTAAAATCTCGTTAGGTTAATTGTTGTGGTTACTGACGGGCGCCGGCTGTTCTCGGGTCAACTCCGCTTAGTGAAGCTGCTTCAGGTTGCGCTGCGCTGAACTGCTCTCAGACCAGCCCCTTATTCACTCCACAGGTGCAACTCAGGCTGCAACCAGCTTTCTCCCATGATGCCCTGCAGGCTGAATGGCTGGAAATACTCCAGACGGTGACTGAAAGAAATTATTATTGACCACCATTACATTTAAAAGTATGATTATTTATATTTATGCCAATATCACAATATCACAATTAAGGCTTGATGGGACCAAAGTCAGCAAGGAAAACTTGCTTTCTGGAGGTTCTAGATATGTCACTGCCTGTTGAGCCAATGTGTTAAAAATTAGCAGGTTCAATACTAGATACTTGACCTTTAAACAGGTTTTAATCCAAGATATGCCACTCACTGCAGGGCTGTAGTGTAAGTAAGTGTCAGACAGATCTAGATAGCTCACTGATGCAGAACCGTAGTGTCAACAGGTTTCAATCAGTTCTAGATAAGCATTGACTGCAGGTCTGTTTTAGATACGTCACTGAGTGTAGAACCGTAGTGTAAACAGGTTTCAAACAGTTTTAGATAAGCACTGACTGTAGGTCTGTTCTGGATACGTCACTGAGTGTAGAACCGTAGTGTAAACAGGTTTCAGGCAAATGTGAAACACTCACAAGTCGGGTCCCTGTCCTGGCTGGATGCCCTCTGGTGGGACAGGGTAAAGGGCCTCGTAGCTCCGCTCACTCCCGGAGCCGTGGATGGCGTACAAGTTCATCTTATTCACACCGGGCGGGAAGTAGCTCCAGGGCAAAAGTGCCTCCCCCGTCCACCTGTTCCCTGTTACCACGGTGCTGAACGACAGAGGAAGTTGTTGCTGCAAAAAGAGAAACAACCGTGAGGACACAACAGTGCTAGAAAGTCCATTCACTGTCCAATCGGTCCACGTCTACTCTGTTGGTTCAGACATAAAACTGATGATTAATCATCTTGTCCTGCTCAGTTTCTGGACACAGGACATCGGGGGAGATTTTTCATCAAAGTAATGTCTACATGAATGCAGGACTCAAGGTTTCCCAGCAAATAATTGTCCAGAGTGTTCCATTGTGTCCACCAGCTTCCCATAGTGCATCATGGTGTCTTGTCCCCAGATGAGGACGCACATACGCAGCCATCCACATGATGGAAAGGAGAACAGGATTCATCAGAACCAGCCCACCGTCTTCCATCACTCCATAGTCCAGTTCTGACATCCATTGTAGGAACTTTTGGTGGTAGACAGGGGGCAGTGTGGACACTCATCACCAATGCAGACCAGGAAGCTGAGGACGTTCTGACCCACAGTTTGTCCCTCAGAT
This sequence comes from Hepsetus odoe, assembly GCA_017165825.1. Lineage (NCBI taxonomy): Eukaryota > Metazoa > Chordata > Actinopteri > Characiformes > Hepsetidae > Hepsetus > Hepsetus odoe. The sequence goes on from CM029377.1 coordinate 20,502,614, forward strand.
CCTCAAACTTCCAATTTCAAGAAAAGAACATTCACTGTTCTGCCTCATACTGACTGGAGAACCTGGGAATGTGTTTAATGTACGAATGTTTTTGGTTCTTACCATGAACGCGTTGCGTTTTCCATTTAGCAGCAGAACCAGGTGCTGTCCATGTCTGCAGAGGACAAAGAAGGTCAGCACCAAAGCATGACTCATTCTTTTTATTTGTTTAACCAATTGACGCACTTACGGACACACTTCCACTTCCAGGTACTTCTCGCTGGTGCTGTTCAGGAAGAACGACTCCACAACTGCAAACAAGGAAACAGCAAATTTTACCCAAGCAGCAACATTGTACACCCACAGGGACAGTCCCCGACTCAAATGTCCACGCGTGCTCAGAGTGTTAACCCTCTTTAACACCTGCAACCATGGACTGTGCAAAATTTGTTTCAATAGAACATCCGGGGAGCACAAAGAGCACCCCAAGTTATCTGATGGGACTTTAATTAACTTGTTAGGGCTGCGATTCGTTCACAGTGGTCGAGCTATTAGGTTGAAATGAAAGTAAGTTAGGTTTAATAATTAGTCATCAGAATTTAATACTAGAAAATACTAGTTTATTAAATTTAATTTCAACTCTGCTTCTGCTAAATAGCTTCTGCTAAATACAAACTTTTTAATGCTAATTTACTTTGATATCATCTTATTAAATCATCTCTTAAAACTTATTTTATTATAACTTAAGTATTAAGTTTAAAATGAATCAAAATGCTCTATTACTACTAACTTCAGTATTACTTAATAGTTTTAGTATTACTAATTTATGGACTTTAATATCAATGGTTTAATCCTTTTTTAATCAGTAGCTTTTAATAAATATGTTAACGTCAGTATAATAGCTCTGTTATTGCTAATTTATACATTTTGGAGCCCCACAAGGAACAGTCCTCGCCCCCTTCCTCTTCACATTGTACACAGCGGACTTCAAATTCAACACGGTCACCTGTCACCTGCAGAAGTTCTCCGATGACACCGCTATTGTTGGTCGTGTGTCGGAGGGGAATGAGCAGGAATACAGGGGGGTCATCAGTGACTTTGTCAGATGGTGCGATCAAAATCATCTGCGCATCAATGCCAGCAAGACGAAGGAGCTGGTGATCGACTTTCGCAGGAAGTCACCCCCCATTACACCGGTGGACATCCAGGGTTTGTGTATTGAGACAGTGGAGGAGCACAGATACCTGGGTGTCCACATCAACAATAAACTGGACTGGTCCACTTACACTACTGCTCTGTACAAAAAGGGCCTGAGTCGTCTACACCTGCTAAGGCGGCTGAGGTCCTTTGGAGTAAACAAACATCTCATGAGGACATTTTATGACACTGTGGTGGCATCGGCTGTTTTTTACGCTGTGGTCTGCTGGTGTGGAAGAGTCGCAGAGAGGGACAGAGGGAAACTAAACAAACTGGTCAAGAGGGCCAGCTCTGTCCTGAACTGTCCGCTCAAGTCCATCAAGCAGGTAGGGGAGGAGAGGATGTTATCCAAACTAACATCCATCATGGACAACACCTCCCACGAGCACTGAGCAGCTCGTTTCAGCAGCAGACTCTTACACCCACAGTGTAAGAAAGAACGCTACCGCAGGTCATTCCTACCTGCAGCAATAAGACTGCACAACTCATCAACATAACATTACATTGCTTGTTTATTATTATATATTATGTTATATTAAATACTATTATTAATGTATATTAATGTATATTGTTAACCCAGCCACTAGGGATGCACAAGCCAGTGTATTTCTTCGTGCCGGTCCCAAGCCCGGGTAAATGGGGAGGGTTACGTCAGGAAGGGCATCCGGTGTAAAACTTTGCCAAATCAATATGCGGACAACGATACAGAATTCCATACCGGATCGGTCGAGGCCCGGGTTAACAACGACCGCCATCAGTGCTGTTAGCCTACAGGGTGCTGGTGGAAATTGGACTACTGTTGGCCAAAGAAGAAGAAGAAGAGGAGGAAAGCATGTCCAGAAGGAGAAGGAGAGGAGAGTGGAAGTGAGAGTAGGGACTTTGAATGTTGGCAGCATGACTGGTAAAGGTAGAGAATTAGCTGATATGATGGAGAGAAGGAAGGTTGACATTTTGTGTGTGCAAGAGACTAGATGGAAGGGTAGTAAGGCCAGGTGTATTGGAGGGGGGTTTAAACTGTTCTACCATGGTGTGGATAGAAGGAGGAATGGAGTAGGTGTTATCCTGAAGGAAGAGTATGTGGAGAGTGTTTTGGAAGTGAAGAGGGTGTCAGGGAGGGTGATGAGTTTGAAGCTGGAAGTTGAAGGTGTGATAATGAATGTTGTTAGTGCTTATGCTCCACAAGTTGGTTGTAAGATGAAAGAGAAGGAAAAATTCTGGAGTGAGTTAGATGAAGTGATAGAGAGTGTACCCAGGGGAGAGAGAGTGATGATTGGTGCAGATTTTAATGGTCATGTTGGTGAAGGGAACAGAGGTGATGAGGAGGTGATGGGTAGGCATGGTGTCAAGGAGAGGAATGCTGAAGGTCAGATGGTTGTAGATTTTGCAAAAAGGATGGAAATGGCTATTGTTAATACTTATTTTAAGAAGAGGGAGGAGCACAGGGTGACGTATAAGAGTGGAGGAAGATGCTCACAGGTGGATTATATTCTTTGCAGGAGGGTCAGTTTGAAAGAGATCAGAGACTGCAAAGTAGTGACAGGGGAGAGTGTAGCTAAACAGCATAGGATGGTGGTCTGTAGGATGACCTTGGAGGTCAAGAAGAGGAGGAAAGTGAGGGCAGAGTCGAGGATCAAGTGGTGGAAGCTGAAGGAGGAGGACTGTAAGGTGGAATTCAGGCAGGAGTTAACACGGGCACTGGGAGGTGTTGAAGAGCTACCGGATTGCTGGGAAACTACTGCAGAAGTGATAAGGCAGACGGCTAGAAATGTACTTGGTGTGACATCTGGAAGGAAGAAAGAGGATAAGGAAACCTGGTGGTGGAACCAAGAAGTCCAGGAGTGTATTCAAAAGAAGAGGGAGGCAAAGAAGACATGGGACAGTCAGAGAGATGAAGAAAGTAGACAGGTGTACAAGGAGATGAACCGCAGGGCGAAGAAAGCAGTGGTGAAGGCCAAAGATAAGGTGTTTGGTGAATTGTATGAGAGGTTGGACAGTAAAGAGGGAGAAAAGGACCTTTACCGATTGGCTAGACAGAGAGACAGATCTGGGAAAGATGTGCTACAGGTCAGGGCGATTAAAGATAGAAATGGTAACGTACTCACAGGTGAACAGAGTGTGTTGAGCAGATGGAAGGAATACTTTGAGGAGCTGATGAATGAAGAAAATGAGAGAGAGAGAAGACTGGATGATGTGAGAAGAGTTAACCAGGAAGTGCAGCAAATAAACAAGATGGAAGTAAGGGCAGCGATGAAGAGGATGAAGAATGGAAAGGCTGTTGGACCGGATGACATACCAGTGGAAGCATGGAGATGTTTAGGGGAGATGGCAGTTGAGTTTCTGACCAGATTGTTTAACACAATCTTGGCAAGTGAGAAGATGCCTGAGGAGTGGAGACGAAGTGTACTGGTACCGATCTTCAAGAATAAGGGTGATGCACAGAGCTGTAGTAACTATAGAGGGATAAAGTTGATCAGCCACACCATGAAGTTATGGGAAAGAGTAGTGGAAGCTCGGTTAAGAAAAGAGGTGAGGATCAGTGAACAGCAGTATGGTTTTATGCCGAGAAAGTGCACCACAGATGCAATGTTTGCTCTGAGGGTGTTGATGGAGAAGTACAGAGAAGGTCAGAAGGAGCTGCATTGTGCCTTTGTGGATTTGGAGAAAGCATATGACAGGGTGCCTAGAGAGGAGTTGTGGTTTTGTATGAGGAAGTCTGGTGTTACAGAGAAGTATGTGAGAGTAGTTCAGGATATGTATGATGACAGTGTAACAGTGGTGAGATCTGCAGTGGGAGTGACGGATGCATTTAAGGTAGAGGTTGGATTACATCAAGGATCAGCACTGAGCCCATTCTTGTTTGCAATAGTAATGGACAGGTTGACGGACGAGGTTAGACAGGAGTCTCCGTGGACGATGATGTTTGCTGATGATATTGTGATCTGTAGTGAGAGTAGGGAGCAGCTTGAGGAGAACCTGGAGAAATGGAGATATGCTCTTGAGAGGAGAGGAATGAAAGTGAGTAGGGCAAAGACAGAATACATGAGTGTGAATGAAAGGGAGGAAAGTGGTGTGGTTAGGATGCAGGGAGTGGAGGTAACAAAGGTGGAGGAGTTTAAATACTTGGGATCAACAGTTCAGTGTAATGGCGAGTGTGGAAGAGAGGTGAAGAAGAGAGTGCAGGCTGGTTGGAATGGGTGGAGAAGAGTGGCTGGAGTGATTTGTGACAGACGCGTACCAGCTAGAGTAAAAGGGAAGGTTTACAGGACAGTAGTGAGACCAGCTATGTTGTATGGGTTGGAGACGGTGGCACTGACGAAAAGGCAGGAGGCGGAGCTGGAGGTGTCAGAGTTAAAGATGCTGAGATTTTCGTTGGGTGTGATGAGGATGGACAGGATTAGAAATGAGTATATTAGAGGGACAGCTCAGGTTAGACGTCTTGGAGACAAAGTTAGAGAAGCAAGGTTGCGTTGGTTTGGACATGTGCAGAGGAGAGATGAGGATTATATTGGGAGGAGGATGTTGAAGATGGAGCTGCCAAGAAAGAGGAGAAGAGGAAGACCAAAGAGGAGGTTTATGGATGTGGTGAGAGAGGACATGCAGGTGGTCGGTTTGAAGCAGGAAGATGCAAAAGACAGGAAGAAATGGAGACAGTTGATCCGCTGTGGCGACCCCTAAACGGGAGCAGCCGAAAGAAAAAGAAGAAGATTAATGTATATTGTTCTTGTATTGTACAGTATTATTATTATTATTATTATTATTATTAGACTTATATCTTACTACTTGTTTATTTAATAATAATAATAATCCTTTATTTATAATCCCACAAATGGGAAATTCGTTCTCTGCATTTCACCCATACACACATGTGCAGCAGTGGGCTGCTATTGAAAGCGCCCGGGGAGCAGTGATGGGGACGGCACCTTGCTCAAGGGTCCCTCAGCGCAACCTACTGGGAAGGGGTTCGAACCCCCGATCCTCCGATCATGTGGCTAACGCCCTAACCACTAGGCCACTGCTGCCCTTAATTATATATATTTATCATTTATTTAAAACCTATTTATTATCGTGTATTATTACTATGTACTGTATATTTGGTCACATAATTCTTCTTGTAGATATGTATATGCATCTTGGTAATATTGTATATATATTTATATTTATATATTTATATAGATAGATAATTTATTATTATAGCTCCTGTACTTTTCTCCTTTCTCCTGTACTTGTCCCTCTTTCCTTATACCTCTATTTTTATATATCTTTTTTCTATTCTTTCTGTACATCTGTCACTTTTATAAGAGCCCTGTAACGCTCAAATTTCCCATTCGTGGGATAATAAAAGATTACTCTACTCTACTCTACTTAATACAGGCATAACATTTATCAACTAAGCCCCTCCGTTATTCCTATCTTATTAACTTTAATCTTAACCTAATAGCTGTTAATATTAACTTAAGTTGAAAATAAATTAAATGGCTCAACTGATACTTTTATTGCTTATTATTAAGTTGAATATAAATCAAATAACTGTCAATACTTATGTATTAACTTAAATATGAGCTTAATAGCTCTCAACACTAACTTCTTAACTTTAATAACAAATAAATATCTTTTAATTCAAACTTAAGTTTAATGTCAGCTTAATAGCTTACTACCTTAACCTTAACTACATAACCCCAAAAAGACCTTTAATTATACAAATAAAGAATATAAATACTAGTTTATTCACTTTCTTTTCAATTAAACAGCTCTGTTTCTACTCATTACTGAATACTACTTAATAAAAAAAAACTGATCAAAAAACTTTTTTTTTTTACTTTTACCTGTGAATGAAGAAAATAAACATGAAATCTTGATTAAAATATTTTGTCATTTTTATGCCCTTTGGCTCTTGTGCACCGTTCAGTAAAACATATCCTGATTATTTAAATGACTTATATCAGCTTATATCGTTCCTAAAAACATGTATTGGTTCACGATTTTGTTAATTTATCTTTTTTTCTCATTTTTCATACCCCAATCCCTTTTCATTTGTAATCCTGCTATAGTAAAATAAAACTGAGGACCTGGGCTATGATTGGTCAGCTTTGGAGAGGGGGTTTTTAAAGATGAATAAAAATAACCCTCGCACATAATTGTTCCCTTTAATAAATAAATAAATTTTAAAAATATATACAGTACTGTGCAAAAGTTTTAGGCAGGTGTGAAAAAATGCTGTAAACAAAGAATGCTTTCAAAAATATAAATAATGTGTCACGTGTGTTGGGTTTTGGGCACGCTAGAGGGCGCTCTCTGTCACGTGTGTTGGGTTTTGGGCACGCTAGAGGACGCTCTCGGTCACATTTAGGGTGTTTGTCACATACAAGGTGTTTAGGGTACGCTAGAGGGCGCTCTGTTCTGACTAAGCACACCTGAGCCCCTGCGGGCAGGTGTGCATCATTGGGGCTGACTATTTAAGCCCCGATGAGTCAGAACAGAGCGCGGCTCATTAGATAGGCTATGCCTGCACGTAATGGTGGTTTTTGTCAGTCAGTCAGTCAGTCAGTCAGTCACCTGAGTAGTAACTGCAGTCTGAGTTCTTGTTTGTTTGTGTTTTCTCCTTTGTTTAATAAACTTCTGTTCTGAACCCCTGGCTCGGACCTGACGTCCCTCCGGTACCACACCACCGTTACATAATGATTGTTTATTTTTACCAATTTACAAAATGCAAAGTGAGTGAACAAAAGAAAAATCTACATCAAATCAATATTTGGTGTTACTGCCTTTTGCCTTCAAACCAGCATCAATTCTTATAGGTACACTTGCACAAATCAGGGATTTTGTAGGATTATAGTCGGTGTATGATCAACCAATTTTACCAAACAGGTGCTGATGATCATCAATGTCACACGTAGGTTGAAACACATTAACTGAAACAGAAACAGCTATGTAGGAGGCTTAAAACTGGGTGAGAAACAGCCAAACTCTGCTACCAAGGTGAGGTTGTGGAAGACAGTTTCAGTTTCATGTCATGGCAAGTTTGAGGACAGCAACAAGACACAAGGATCAGCAAGGTCTTTCCCAGACAAAGATTTCAAAGCAGACTGGGGTTTGTTCAGAGTGCTGTTCAAGCTCTTTTGAAGAAACACAAAGAAACGGGCAATGTTGAGGATCGTAGATGCAGTGGTTGGCCAAGGAAACTTGCAGCAGATGAAAGACAAATCAAGCTTATTACCCTTCGAAATCCGAAGATGTCCAGCAGTGCCATCAGCTCAGAACTGGCAGAAACCAGTAGGACCCAGGTACACCCATCTACTGTCCAGAGAAGTCTGGCCAGAAGTGGTCTAATGGAAGAGTTGCAGCCAAAAAGCCATACCTCCGATGTGAAAACAAGGCCAAGCGACTCAATTATGCATGAAAACATAGCAACTGGGGTGCAGAAAAATGGCAGCAGGTGCTCTGGACTGATGAGTCAAAATTTGAAATATTTGGCTGTAGCAGAAGGCAGAAGGCAGAAGGCAGTGCAGAAGGCAGTGATGGTATGGCCCGCACAGAGCCCTGATCTCAACATCATTGAGTGTGTCTGGGATTACATGAAGAGACAGAAGCATGTGAGGAAGCCTACATCCACAGAAGATCTGTGGTTAGTTCTCCAAGATGTTTGGAACAACCTACCAGCCGACCTACCAGCCAGTCACACATACAGCAGAAGAATTGATGTTTTGAAGGCAAAGGGTGGTCACACCAAATATTGATCTGATTTAGATTTCTCTTTTGTTCATTCACTGCATTTTGTTGATTGATGAAAATAAATGATTAACACTTCCATTTTTGAAAGCATTCTTCGTTTCCAGCATTTTTTCACACCTGCTTAAAACTTTTGCACAGTACTGTATATATAGCCCTATAAATAACAATATAATAATTGATGATAATGATGTGGCACCCCTGCAGGTTTTATGCAAGTGCCACCCCTCACCTAAACCACACAGAGTATTTCCAGCTAGAGGGAATATGTCCCACTTGAAAAAACCTCCTGCTGTGTGGAATGGACAATCTCCAGACCTGAATCCCAGGTCTCTGGTGCATCCTAAACTGCATCCACAAGTGGGGTCCACCTTAATGAACACATTTATGAGGGAACTTAAGGAGAAAAGATTTACGATATAGTTGACCAGTTTTATCTTCCATGTTTGGCTCAAAAATGTCTCAACAATGCTAGCGAGCACTTCCGGTACCAGAATTACAAGTCCCCTACCCTCGTAGTCCCAGAGTCCAGGGAAGGGCTTCCCCAGTGGTCCCGAAGGTGCAGGTGGGTCGTTAAAGAAGGGAGCAGAAACTTCCATCTTCAGACCTCCTTCTCCAAGTGAGAACCAGATCTTCACTGGTTCATGGTCCACTGGGACACTGTTCCAGGTGTGCGTGATGCTGAACTCCATCTGGAAATTAAAAAAGGTTTCTGGCTACGGACCTGGTCTTCCACAGGTTCTATAATCTAGTTCTAAAAATCACTTTTTCACGTGTACCAGTGCTGGACGAAGTATAATCTCTCAGTTTCAGCATTCCATAATGATTAATTAATAACAGGGTTAGACAGGAGTGTCCGTGAACGATCAAGTTTGCTGATGATATTGTGATCTGTAGTGGGAGTAGGGAGCAGCTTGAGGAGAACCTGGAGAGATGGAGATCTGCTCTAGAGAGGAGAGGAATGAAAGTGAGTAGAACAAAGACTGAATACATGAGTGTGAGCAAAAGGGAGAATTGGAGACAAGAGTGAGACAAGCTAAGTTGTAAGGGTTGGCGAACCCAGCACTGAAGAAAAGACAGGAGGCAGAGCTGGAGGAGTCAGAGTTAAAGATGTTGAGATTTTCGTTGGGTGTGACAAGGATGGACAGGATTAGGTACGAGTATATTAGAGGTTTGATGGTTTGGAGACAAAGTGAGAGAAGTGAGATTGTGTTGGTTTGGACATGTCCAGAGGAGTGACAAGGAGTGTATCAGGAGAAAGATGAAGATGGAACGCCCAGAAAAGGACAAAGAGGAGGTTCATAGACATGGTGAGAGAGGACATGCAGGTAGTCGGTTTGAAGCAGGAAGATGCAGAAGACCGGAAGAAACAGAGACGATGATTAACTTAATAGCTTTAAATAAACTAACTTTAATAAAAATATGTAATATAACTATAATTACTGCACAAAAATGTAATCATTTATATGTTAACATATTAACTTTAATATTAAATTAATAGCTTTATTAAGACTAAATTAATTACTTTACTAACTTTTATATCAACGTAAAATCTCTATTAATGCTAACTTAACTTTAATATCAGTCTGTTAGCTCTAATATTTTTAACTTCTTGTAAAAAAAGTCATAGTTCTTAATGCTAACTTTAAATTTAATCAATTTAATACTTTTATTAAAACTAACTCATCCGCTCTGTTTATACTACCTTTTTTGTTATACGTTACAAGCAGGATCTGGAATCTGATTGGTCCGTTTCGGAGTGGGCAGGGCTCTAGCGGAGAGAGACTGCACACAGCTCAGAAAATAATGTATTTTGGTAACGTTTAAAGCCCGATAATTAAAGCAATCACATTAAACATGAGCACCCTGGTTTCTTTTAAACATTATAATAGTATAATAATGATGACACAGCCTTGTATGCATTGGTATACATGATACTTCCTGTTTCTTTAACGCCTGCATGCCAAGTTTGTTTCACTAAAATATAGTGAGTGTTTGACACTTACCTCAGCAGGAGAGCCAGGAATGTGTGTGATCTGCACTTCAGCACTTCAGCATTTATAAATGACTAACTAACACACACACACACACACACACACACACACACACACACAAAGAAAGCTTCCTGGTAGGCCCAAAGCAGTAACGATCTCCTCTTCTATCCAAACACACACCTTTGACGCAGCTGAAATCTCACATTTGCCACTAAAACTATGTTAAATATACGATTATTCATTTATTCCTTAATTTTGAAACATTTCCGGCACTTTTTTTAGACGGAACTCTGTGAGGCGGAACGCATGTTCGCGGCTCGTTTCCAAGGGGGACTGTTTTTGCGGTGGCGCTCAGTGATCCTGATTGGCTGGACGGATTGATTTTAAACGGTCGGCGCAGCAACTGCCCCTTTTAACGCCTTTTAAATCGTTTTAAATCCTTGTTTTTAATGTCGGACTCCTTTAGAATCGTGTTTGGTCACATCCGAGGCCAGAAACAACGAAACGTTTAAAAAACATCACCGGTTTTTGTGTGCAGCTCCGCCTGGTAACCGTTCAGGTGAGTAAACACACCTGGAGTGGTGTGAATGTGTATGAGTATGTAAAAGGTTTTCACGAATATAATGTGGGTTTACAGCATTCGGTTAGATTTTTACATCACTATGTTGCCATTTAGGCCAGTGTCCACCCTTTAAACCTGTCAATGCTTTGATGTTTTGTCTCTTGGTCGTTTATAGGCTATGGATCTCATGTCTGCTTTAAATTCCATTAAATGTTCACATTTATTCAAATAAATCGATTTAATTTCGTGTTTAAGATATACAAAAGGGATTCAGTGTTTGGGGTGAAACCCACTGAAGCTGGCTCAGTCAGAATACAATAGGGGATGGATGGAGCCAGATGTCTGGAGACATTAAAGTGAGGAGGCTGAGATGTTGTTCTCGTTAGAGGTCTCCATCACGTCTCCATGTGTTCCTGTCTTCTACATCTTCCTCTTTCACACATACATGTCCTCTCACCTCACCATAAACCTCCTCTTTGGTCTTCCTCTACTCCTCTTTCCTGGCAGCACCACCTTCTACATCCTCCTCCTGATATACCAACACAGTCTCACTTCTCTCACTTTGTCTCCAAAGTGTCCAACCTGAGCTGTCTCTCTAATGTACTCGTTCCTAATCCTGTCCATCCTCGTCCCGCTTGATGCAAATCTCAGCATCTTAACCTCCAGCTCCACTTCCTGTCCTTTCATGTCCGTTTCCAGCTTGTGTAATATGGCTGATCTCAGTACCGTCTCTAATTCGTATAGCATAGCCCGTCACGCTACTGTCTCCAACCCATGTAGCGTAGCTGTTATTTAAGTCTAATTGTCTCCTATCACTTTTCTTTTCATCCATGGCACCAATTCTTAAAAAAAAAAAAAAAAAACTTATGCAGTTCTAAACATAACCAGCCAATTTTGAGTTTTTTTTGGAGAACTGTACTTTTATTTTTATTTTCTCTGAAATGTAACTATTGATGGAGGGGGAAAAAATGCCCTTTAATTGCCCTTTCCTAAACAATGAAATGCCTCAACATAAAACTGACCCCTTGTTTGGGGGCAATAAATCTCAGGAATGTGCAGTTCAGGATGAAACAAGCCTATTTTGTAAATGTGTCCACATTAACATCCAATCAAGAGGGGAAAACGAGAATGATATTGCTGAAATTCTCCTCCCAGGTTACCCGAGGCTAGTGGCAGGGTTACAGGTAATAAATCTCAGGATTTTATGACCTTGTGGCTCTGAGGCGGTGATTATGTCTCTTATCTGATCTCAGATTAAGTCTAATCGGGCACTGATGAGGTAATGAGTCTGTTAATGGGTCGGAAATGGCCAAGCACCTTCTGTCCTGAAAACACACATTAATCCAAGCAGCCTCAACCCTTTCTGACTTGATGATCATCTTCCAAAGGTCACCTTCCAGCATGGCTTCAGAAGTCGAGTTCCTCCGGGATCAAGGTAAGGAACCAGACAAAGTCCACAACCCTCCCTGTCCTAATAATTTTGGTGCTTAAGACTTTATTGAAACAGAAAAGGCGCAGAAAGATGCATTGGAAGGTCCAATCACTGACTGATCATATCTAGTAAAAACTCATTTGTTAAATAATTTATTCAATTTTAAATCTGTTTTGTTTTCACCAGTAGAGATGCTTAAGTAAATAAAGTCTGTAAGTACAGGTACTGATTCAAATGGGTGAATATTTGGAGTATAATGAAGGGTGGAAAAGGAGATTTAAACCAGGTATTAAGTATTTATTCATTTCTAGCTCTGTTTTTCCGGTTTCTGCTGCTCTGCTCTCATTTAGTGAACCGGCTGAGTTTGGCACTCGGACGGTACCAGGAATCACCTTCAGCTGACTTGTTAACTCAGGTATTTATGATGGACTGATAATGTAAGATGAATATTTATTTCTCATGTCTGTGTTCAGCAGCAGTGACCCAGTGGTTGGGGAATTTGGCCCTGGATCGGAAGATTGTGGGTTCGATTTCCTCACCAATAGCTTGCCCTGAGGTACCCTTGAGCGAGGTACCATCCTGTCACTGCTCCCCGGGTGCTTTCAATAGCTGCCACCTGCTGCATGTGTGTGTTTGGGTGAAACACAGAGGTTGAATTTCGTTGTCTTGCTGTACTGCGTTTCACAATGACAAGAATGGTCACTTTCACTTTTTCATTTCTTCACAAGTGACACTGCAGGGGAGAAGTTAAAACCAATTTTTTTAATTGAGATTTCCAAATTTTATGATCAGATTTTTTCAATTTATGAAGAGATTTTCAAATTTATCAGAATTCCTCATTTATTGAAAGAAATTTCCAAATTTATAAAGAGAGATTTCCAAATTTAAGGGAAATTTCTGAATCAGTTAGGAGAGATTTCCAGATTTATTCAGGGATTGACAAATTTATGATCAGATTTTTATATTTTTTGAGATTTCCAAATGTATCTGAATTCCTAAATTATCAAGAGACTTCCAAATTTGTAAAGAGCGATTTCTAAATTTATTGACTGATGCCTTAAACCCAGGAGCTGTGGAAAAACACTTTTAGCCAATTTCGTGAAAATTTAGGACCAAAAAATCTTTCCTGGCACCATTTAAAAAGGATTAATTTGCTGTGAGAGGACATCAGTTAGAATGTAGCTAATATAAAGGTATTTTTAAAGCACTGTCCATCATCGGGACATCCTGCTGTGGTTAAAAAAGCTTTAAAATGAAATGGAAAAGCCATAAAACAGGTAATGGTTTTTCAAGCAGATAATCTAACATTCAGATTTTTTTTTTTTTGTTATGTAAGAAGTCCACAAATGCCCTCGTCTAAGTGTTTTTCATCCTACTGGACGGTGTCCCCAAACTGTGGCCACCAGAGGGTGCAAAAGAAAGTAGAAAAGAATCATTTTATTTTTGTGGACATTTGGGTAAAGAGATGTATTTCTGGCCATTTAAACCGGATTTGTTAGAAATGAGGGGACATTAAGTAGAATGTAATTAAAGCTAATTTTATAGCACTTCATCACCTGGACATCCTGATTATCACTGTAAACGGAAAGGTTTGCTTTTTGCGACGCTGTAGTCAAGGAGCCCAGATAAAGCAGTTAATTTACATTAAATATTAACATGTCCTGTCTCCTGTTTTTACCCGGATCAGGACAAAGACATGGGGACGGACTCGACGGCACCGTGGCTAACAGACCAGGGGTGAGACTTCAAACACTTTGTGTCTCTTAGCTCGTTATTTGATGGGTGATGTTGGTTTATGTAAATTAGAGAATTACCATATTTGTCCACAGTCAGGAAATACATTTCAGCCCAATGATCGACCTGTAGGGCAAGCGGCTATGAAAATGAGCGAGATCCCTAGAAACAAAATCAGCTCCACCCCTTTCTTCTAGCTTTCCAAAAAATTCTAAATAATAAAACCGAGACAGGATTTCCAAAAATAGAGAGGTTTCCAGATGTGAGACATTTTCAAATATATTAGGACATTTCCAGATGCACTGGGACAGAATTCCAGATGTATTGAGACACATTTTCCTGATGTTCTCCTTTTTAAAGCATCCAGCCTGCTATTGTAACTTCGTTAGCAGAATCTTTTATAAAAACTGAGCAAACAAACTTTGTTAAATTTGATATTTGCGTCACTCTCAAAATGTGTGTATCTGTGTGTTTCAGCATCATGGCTCCTCTGATTGCAGAATATGACCGACACATGCAGCAGATGGAGGTTCAGCTCAAATTATATCAGGTAGTTTGATGAAGAAATGATCAGTAAAATCAATCCTATGGGAAGCGTAGGGATGGAATGTGACGAGCTACGGGTAGGGTAGAGAGAGTGAGTCGGGGGGAGAGGGGGAGAGAGAGAGAGAGAGAGTCAGAGGGGGAGAGAGAGTAGAGTAATCTTTTATTATCCCACGAATAGGAAATTTGGGTGTTACAGGGCTCTTATAAAAGTGAGATAGTGTACAGAAAAGGAATAGAAAAAAAAAAGAGAGACATAAGGAAAGAGGAACAAGTACAGTAGAAGTACAGGAGCTATAAAAAAAAAAAAATAATAATCGAGAGAGAGAGAGTCAGACACAGAGTCAGAGGGAGGGAGAGAGAGAGAGAGAGAGAGAGAGAGAGAGAGAGAGACATGCAAGTGGTTGGTGTGAATGAAGATGCAGAGGACCATAAGAAATTGAAACGGATGATCTTATGTGTACCCAAACAAAACTGCTAGAAAGGAAAGAAGTAGTGGAGTATGGGAAACGTATAACTAATATGATCTTAAGTTTGTTTTACACAGCTGACTGAATCTAGAATCTAGTGTAGAATAATTCACATGTCTGACCATTTGCTTTTCTCTCTCATGTCCTAGAATGTTTACAATAATATCATAATTGAATTTATGGAAAAGGCTAATGGTTATTCATTTTATACATTTCCTTTTAATGAAGCAAAATAAGGAAAGTATCATTTATGTCTGTTCAAAAAATTAAGATTAATTGATGCTAAGAATTGTGACCGATAATATTCTATCCATCCATCCATCCATTTTCTTCCGCTTATCCGAGGTGGGGTCGCGGGGGCAGCAGCTCCAGCAGGGATGCCAGACTTCCTCTCTCTGGCCCTTCTTTAGCTCCTCCCGGGTGGCGGATCCCAAAGCGTTCCCCAGGCCAGCCGAGAGACATAGTCTCTCCAGCGTGTCTTGGGTCTTCCCCGGGGTCTCTTTCGGTGGGACGTGCCCGGAACACCTCACCAGGGAGGCGTCCAGGGGGCATCCTAATCAGATGCAGGCCACCTAATCTGACTCCTCTCGTCACGGAGGTGCAATGGCTCTACTGACCCCTCCCGGATGGCTGAGCTTCTCACCCCTATCTCTGAGGAGAGCCCAGACACCCCTCGCGGAGGAAACTCATTTGACACGCTTGTATTACCGCGATCTCGTTCTTTCGTTCACTACGCTTGTAGCCATAGGTGAGGTGGGAAGCGTCGTCGACTGGTAAATTGAAACTTTGCCTTCTAAACCAGCTCCTTCTTCACCATGGCGGACCCGATGCGACCGCATCACCAAGCTGCGATCAGCCTGTCGATCTCGCTCCATCTTACCCTCACTGCGTGAACAAGATCTAGATCTTAAACTCCACTTGGGAGGCCAGGGGTCACTCCCAATCCTGAGAGGGCATTCCACCCTTTTCCGGCTGGTGCAGCTCAGTTTGAGGTGCTGATTCTCATCCCAACGCTTCACACTCTGCTGCAGACCGATCCAGAGAGTGCTGAAGGTCACGGCATGATGAGGCCAACAGGACAACGTCATCTGCAAAAACCAGAGACCCAATCCTGAGCCCACCAAACCGGACCCCCTCAACGCCCTGGCTGTGCCTAGAAATCCTGTCCATAAAAGTTATGAACAGGATGGTGTCAAAGAGGCAGCCCTAGAGTCCAACCCTCACGAACAGGTCCGACTTACGCCAGCAATGGACAAGCTCGACACCGGTTAGCTGAGGACGGACAGCCCTTAACAGAATCAGTGCCTTACTCCCGGAGTACCCCAGAATTTGAGGACACGGTGAATACCTTCTCCAAGTCCCACAAAGCACATGTAAACTGGTTGGGCAAACTCGCCACCTCCAGGACCCTGCAGGGGTATAGGAAGGCTGGTCACTGTTCCGCCTGAATGAGAAACCACATTGCTCCTCCTGGATCTGAGGTTACATTTATCCGGCCAGAAGGACCCTCTTTCAGAGACCCTGAATAGACTTTCCCGGGAGGCTGAAGTGGCGATCCCTCGATGGTGGAACACACCCTCGGTCCCTTTTCTTAAGAGGGGACCTGCAGTTTGCCGCCACGTCCAGAGCACCATCCCCAGTGTCCATGATGTTGCAGAGGCGTGTCAGCCATGACAGTCCTAGCATCCAGAGCCTTGAGGAACTCTGGGGCGGATCTCATCCACTACGACCACCGCCACAAAAGGAGCTTTTGACCACCTTGGCAACCTCATTTAGAGATGGAAAGTCCCACCTCTCGATCCCAGACTCTGCTTCCTCCTCGGAAGGCATGTTGGTGGAATTAAGGAGGATGCCGAAGTACTCCCCACCGACCCTAACGTCCTGAGTAGAGTCCTTGTTTCCATCCCTGCTCCACTGTGTTGGCCGTGCACTGCTTTCCCCTCCTGAAACGCGGATGGTGGACCAGAATTTCCTCAGCGTCTGGAAGTCCTTCTCCATGGCCTCTCAAACTCCTCCATGCCGAGTTTTTGCCTCAGCAACCACACCAGACGCGGTCGGCGGCGCAGTGGGGTACCTATCCAGCTGCTTCTGGGCCCCGCTGGCCAAGAAGCCCGGTGGGACTCCTTCCAACGATGGCATCCCCTCACCCGCTGGTGTCCTGTGGTTCGGGTTGCCACCGCGACGAGCACCGACCACCTCCGGCCGCGCTCGAGGTCAGCCGCCTTGACAATGGGCGAACAGATGGACTGATTCAGTGTCCCCACCTCCGGACGTGGTTAAGCTTGGAGGTGGGAGTTGAAGCTTCTGACAGGGGACTCTGCCAGACGTTCCCAGCGGTACTGCGATGCGTTGGGCCTACCAGGTCGACGGCATCCTGTTAGGAAAATCGGCAAGTTTATCATTGATGATGAACTGTTAACCTTTTCGTTATCAACTTCTTGTTTCGACTTCTGCAAAGCATTGCGACAGTTGACCTCTGTACCTGGACCTTCCCGAACTTCGTTCCTCTTCTCTGTTTACTATTTTGTAACAAAGAGATATTGGGCTAATTGCCGTTGTTAAAATCAGGAAAGCAAATAAAAGGCTTGCAGAGGGAGAAGCACTTCGGAGGAGGTAACTGGTGTTGGCTGGTGCCTGGCTCCCCTTGCAAGTAAGCTGCAGATCCCTGTGTCTGGTGTTTTCTTCGTTCTACTGTCTCTGCTTACAGGAATTTTCTAACATAACTTGGTCCCTTGAGCGGATTGCTACAGATCCGTGTCCCTGCGAACACTTGGAGGGCAGCGGGAGTCATGCACAGCCACGAGTCTGGGACCGTGGATGAAAGCCCGCCATAGTGAATTCTATGTGGCCGGTAAAGTCCTGAGTTGTTCCGCTGGACCGGATTGATGCGATCTGAACATCATTTGGTTGAGACGGTGAGAGCGTGGGAAAACAGGTAAGACAGGATTTATGGAAAAGCTGAAGGTTCCAGGGAACCTTAGAGACGTCTAGAGAGTCTGGGACTCTCACAGTCTAAGGGATCAGAAGGATTGCCTAGAGGTCTAATTGTACTAGTACTAGTCAATTGGATGCTCTAAGTAGCCAAGGTAGTTACCATAGACTGGAGTATGTGTTTGTCTGTCTATGCAATGCTGTCTGTGTGAATGGGAGAGACCCAGTTCTGAAACAGGACAACCCGAAACCTAACGGTGCGAACATGAAGTTGTCCCTGAGGACTGGACTGGTGATCCTCTCCATGGAGGATTTAGGTGGTGGTTAACAGAATTCAGCGTTTTCATCTCTTGGGATTAGAACCCCCAGTGGAGAGACCGGACTGGACAATAGGTCCTAGCCTGAGAAGCATTCTCCAGAGAGTGATTAACGGCCCAAAGAGGACTTTTTCTAGTGACCCACCACAGTGGACTCATAAGTGCCTTGTTGTCAAGTGATCAATGTTTGAGGCTGCCTTGTGCATGTCAATAGGACATTCTAAAGGAGTTTAAGATTACCCAAATATTGTGGCTACGAACTTAACTTGATGCAAAGGAAATTGTGAAAACAATAAAAACTTCGTAAAGAAGGTGTAAGAGAAAAAAAAAAAAAAAAAAGAGTGCCAAGACTGACTGTTATACTGAGGCTTATGGAGAAGTGACTGACCCGACAATATTAGGTAGATAGGTTGTGAAACATGGGTTTCAGATAGTTTCTTGCTTTCAGTACTAGGTTTTGAAGATTTATAGAAGAAATAGGAGGTGCCAGGAAAGTAGAAATGGCATTATGATAAATAAGTAGTCTAATAAATAAATAATAAATATTAATAATAAAATTCATGTTATGTGAGTATATAATAAAAGAAGAATGAGTAAAATTAAAGCAATGAGGCATGTGCAGTGAGACTCAAGTTTAAAGATATGCCGAGTAACTGCTGCAGCTGCATCCCACGCCCTGGAGGATAAATAGGATCCTCCTGACTACATATGTGCAAACAAATTTATATACACTTTTAAAATACCTGATGGCCCGGCTACAGAATACTAGGGGCCATAAGGGCAAGGTGGGGGTATGGAGTAAAACAATGGGAGGACTTCTTAGCCCAGGCGGTTTAGTGAGGGCAATAAACCTGAATACTGCAGATGAGTACTTTTACATGGTGGAAGTAAGCTAATCAGCCTGGGATCCTAATCATGCAGAGACGGGAGATAGAACCATGTTAGTATATAGAAGCTGGACTCATGAGGACGTCAAAAAGGCTACTGAATTTGTGATGTCTCCTAAAAAGAATCCTAATCAGTGTTCTTTCGGATGTGAACCTGATCAATTGGTACCATCTGAATGGCCCTGAAATTCAACAAATGTGCAATTTTACAATGGAATGGTTCAGAGTTGAGGGACTGGGACCCAATGGGCGGTGGGAATCTTCCGGGCCCCTAACCCATATAACCTTTAGCTACTACAGCGGTAAATTATTTCTAAATAGAATCAGAGAAGTATATAGAGAAAGAAACTGATTATACAATTATTAATCCAAACAAAGCAAAAGAAGGTGAGACAGTTGTAGGAGAATTCAGAGAGGAAGGTTCAGCAAGTCTTTGTGAAAACAGTGGATTCTGAAAATAGTGATGATGATGATGCATTTAGACAACAACTAAAAAATGCGTTACTGGAGAATTTAGACCATTAGCATTAAACGTTTATCAAAGGGAATCAGGAAGTTGTAG
This sequence comes from Hepsetus odoe, assembly GCA_017165825.1. Classification (NCBI taxonomy): domain Eukaryota; kingdom Metazoa; phylum Chordata; class Actinopteri; order Characiformes; family Hepsetidae; genus Hepsetus; species Hepsetus odoe. Next base: position 20,521,948 of record CM029377.1, read on the forward strand.
AAACAGGAAAAGGAAGGTTTAGAGGAGGTTTTAGGGAGCGAGGTGGTGAGGGCCGGATATAGTCCAAAGTTGAGAGATGAAGCATGTTATAACTGTGGAGAAATGGGACATTGGGCAAGAATTGTCCTAAACAAGAAAGTAGAATGACTAGATGGAAAGCAGGAAGTAGAACAGAGGAAAGAAAGATGGGGCAGATGTTTCACTAGATTTAGAAGGGATATATGTTATGCAGGATATGGCGACCAGACATTACCTGAGGTTGAAAAATAAACCTTACACAATTTTGTGTGACAGTGGGGCCTGTAGGACAGTAATGAGAGAAGATGCTGAACTGGTTTTATTATCCAGAGGCATCATAATGTTAGATCTGCTAATGGGCATGAATGAAACCAAATTGCTTAACTAGGCATATAATAACTGACCCCTGCTACGGAATCAACCGTCCATGCTCCTGTAGTACTGGCCAGTTGTTGTTCATAATTACTGGGTAAAGAGATGTAATGGTTAGAATTGGATATATGTCTCTCATTCCTGACAGTAAAGGAGGATTGATTGCGAGGAGCGAAAAGGAAAATAGTGACATTTTTTCAGTAAAAAGCTGAGGAGAGGTCTACTATCTTTGGAATTTTAGACTTACCAACTCAGGGCAAGCAATATTCTAAAATTGCAGAAAAAGCGAAACATCAAAGGTAAGGACTCGATGATGAAAGAGAGACACATGTATTACGTTGAGATTAAAGAAAATAACTTGGGGTCCGACCCAGCATATGACAAACAAAGGTATATATCTGAGGTTACCACAAAGGTATTACGAGAGCCCTACTATATTTTCATACGTATAAAGTTGTTTGCTTCATTACTCCTCATGTTCCAATAAATATTAGTTTATATAGATGATATTTTCTTCAGCATCAAATCAAGTCAACTGTAAAAAGAATATTTTAGCTTTGCTCAAATATCCTAACTAATTGGGTAATAAGGTGAATAAAAGATAGCTACATGTGCTAAAACTAGTGTTAAATATTTAGGACATACACTCACACCAATGGTCAGAATGGTAAATACAGAGAAAAAACTGCAAATTATCAGCACTAGGCCTAAACAAAAAGCAAATGATGTCTTTTTGAAGCATTGCAATTATTATGAAACATGGTGCTTTATTTCGCTGGTAGTTCGCCCCTTGAAAAGATCTATGATACACCTTAGCACTGGCTTTCCCTCTGCAATGGACAAGGCAAGCCATGAGCATTTATATGAGCAATGAGAACAAGCCAATACCTAAATCTATGTATAAGTGGGCGTGATATTGAGTCATGATGCCATGTCTCAACAGGGGATGGTAGGCTGATAAATAAGCAATATACAGCATATGGATTTAATATTTACTCAAAAACTTTTGTATAGCTTGCCTGTGTGTTTTGAACATAATCCACGGGACAACATCAGACTTAAGGAAGGCGTTCCCCCAGCACCTTACCCTTTCCACCCACAATACATATGGATTTCATTGAACTAAGTGTTGTTTTGGTGCTGGTGGATGCGTACTCTAAATGGGTGAATTGTTTCCTACAAAAACTCAGAGCAGCCCTAACAGTGGCCAAGCCATATGCAAAGGATACCCACTTTGGGGTACCACAGAAATTGTGCCATGATAATGGTAGCCATTTTGTCCAGCATAATAGTGAGTAATTGGCAACAAATTTAGGAATTGATTTAAAAACACACTGTAGCTACCACCCCCAAAGTGCAGGGTTAGTGGAAAGAGCAAATGGTACAGTCAAATCTAAACTAAGAAATGCATGGAATAAACTGACAGACTGTACAGTGTACAGATCCAGTTCAGCTGGTATGCATATAAATCAACTTTTGGCAGTTCTTTAACACCCGTTTAGTATTGTATGGTAGACCATACAGGCTACGGATTAGATGCTTATGTGTGACCTGATGATCTGGATCTTGTTGATTATATGAGAAAATGTTGGCTAAGAGCAGTTAATGGAACACCAGAGTCTCCTTTGCTCCACAGGAGCAAAAGGGGGACTATTCACTAAAAATAGAGAAGAAAAACTGGTCAACCCGATGGGACGGTCCATACAGAAGTACTGTGACCACCCAACTGCTGTAAAAATTGCTGAGCGACCCATTTTATTTGTCACACTGTAAAAATCAGCAGGAAGTGGTAGGAGCCCGCATGATAAGGAGTGAAGTCTGACTACAAAAGGGGGTTGTGGTTTTAGAAAGCAGCTCGTCTCAAAGTCAGTGAAAATCAGCCACCCCTAACTGCTTTTGCAGGTATCCTACTGCCTTGAAACAAGGTTGGGAAAATTATAGTCCTTATAGTTACGTTCTATGTGGTACTATTTCAGGTTTTGCTGTTACAATTTTATAGTCCCACAGGAAAATCATGACAGAGCAGAGACATGAGGAGTGCTGAACAATGTAGCAGACTCCACGGACCAGGAAATGTAACCCATACTTATCACACCAATGTTTGGTATCGCTATGCTGAGATTGTGGTGACAGGGTAGAAATGTATCAGGATGTTATGTTTGTTCTTTTATGGCAGTATCATCCGCTCATCCTAGTTTGACTGCTCTCCCATTGCCCTCATCTGAGTCTGAGTGCGTAATGGAGCACACCTACCTGGAAACTGGAGTGGCGTTTTGAGCCCCTGTAGAGTTGCGAACCACACGTTTATCATATCTAAGGTAACACATCACACACACAAGGGGCAGCAATAAAAAGACTCCGGAACGCCACCTAATGCCCTGTCAGGGGTGCAGGAACCCATCCAACCAACTACATGATTGGCTACATGTCCCAGCGAGCCTGTGAACCATCACCCAGCGGCTGAGGTGCAGTCCGTGCGTATCTCAAGGGCACGGAGTCGCTGAAGTCAACCCAGGTTGGTATGGGGTCCGATGTACCTGAGGAGCTTAAGCATTGGACTACCGGGAGTAAGGTGGCATTGGCTTTGTTCCCCTGGGTGGGAGTAGCAAAGGAATATGTTAAGTGAAACCATAGATTATCGCTATTTTTTTAAGCGCTAAAGTATAAAGCACGAAACAAACAATGAGGAGCAGTCAAGCATGTGTGAGGATGATGGTGCTGCAAAATCGAATGGTACTCTACTTACTAACAGCTGAGAAGGAGGGGGTTTGTGTAATGTTAAATGATACTTGTTATGCATTATATTCTGACAGCACTAGTGAAGGACCACGAGTAACTGAGGCCATAGACTTGGATGAAGATTCAACATGCTATGTCCCAAGACAAAGTTGCTCTTCATTAGGACCTTCTCCTGGTTCCTGTCTGGAGGATGGAAGCAGACTCTTTTGAAATTAAATGCTTTACCCATTGGTTATTGTGCTTCTATTATTTTGTCTTTCACAGGAAGTGTAGTCCCTACTTGAGCAATGCTGTCAGAATGATAGGGCAGTCAATGCGAGATGTGATGTTGATTGAAGAATATTACACCCCTGCTGTCAGACAACAAAAAGAAACTTTCAACTAAAGTATAAATTATTTAAGGTGTTATGAAAATGAAGGAACGCAGAAAACTGAAAGAGATGCAGTATTGGGATTTGTCAACGGACATTTATCAATGATAAACAGGAGGGAAATGTTAGGAAAATCGTAAAGTTTTATCATTGATGATGAACTGTTAACCTTTTCGTTATCCTTCTTGTTTTACGACTGCAAAGAGCATTCTGACAGTTGACCTCTGTACCTGGACCTTCCCAGACACAGATTTACTCTTCTCTGTTTACTATTTTGTAACAAGGAATGTGGAGCTAATTGCGTTATGTAAAATCAGGAAAGCAAATAAAAGGCTTGCAGAGGAGAAGCACTTGGAGGTAACTGGTGTTGCAGCTGGTGCCTGGCTCCTTGCAAGTAAAAGCTGCAGATCCTGTGTCTGGTGTTTTCCTTAGTTCTACTGTCTCTGCTTACAGAGATTTTCCTAACACATCCTCCCCCACCAACGAAGCCAACTCACCACCAGGTGATGGTCGGTTGACAGCTCAGCCCCTCTCTTTACCCGAGTGTCCAAGACCTTGGGGCGCAAGTCGATGACACGACCACAAAGTCGATCATTGAACTGCGGCCTAGGGTGTCTTGGTGCCAGGTGCACATGTGGACATCCTTATGCCTGACATGGTGTTGGGTATGGACAATCCGTGGCTTGACACAAAGTCCAATAACAAAACCGCTCCTGGTTCCCAGATCGGAGACCATTCCTCCCAATTACGCCCTTCCAGGTGTCACTGTCATTACTGAGCATTGAAGTCCCCCAGAGCGATGGAGTCACCAGGAGGAGCTCTCTAGCGCCTCCAGAGACAACCCCAGAAAGAGTGGGTAGTCCAGATTGCTGTTTGGCGCATAAGCGCAGACAACACTAAGGACCCGTCCCCGAACCCGAAGGCGGAGGGAGCCTCATCTAGAGGGTAAACCCAATGTACTAGCGCCAAGCCGTGGGGCAATAAGTATGCCCACCTGCTCGGCGCCTCTCACGATTAGCAACTCAGAGTGGAAAGAGTCCAGCCCCTCTCAAGGAGACTGGTTCCAGAGTCCAAGCTGTGCGTCGAGGTGAGTCCAACTATATCTAGCTGGAACTGCTCAACCTCGCGCACTAGCTCAGGCTCCTTCCCACGGAGGGTGGCGTTCCACATCCTGAGCCAGCTTCCTTCGGGCTAAGCCGGCCGGCCCCATGGTGAAAGGCCCGACCACCAGGCGCTGCCAGCGAGCCCCCACCTCAGGCCTGGCTCAGAGGAGCGGTGACCACGTCCGGGCGAGGAGAAACGTCTTCCAAAGTTTTTGTCCATCATCAGAGGTCCTCTGAACCGCTCTTTGTCTCTTCCCTCACCTAGGACCTGTTTGCCTTGGAATTTCAAAGACAAGCCCCGGACAACATAGCTCCCAGGATCATTTTGGGACACGTAAACCCCTCCACCACGATAAGGTGGCGGTTCAAGGAGGGGGAGTGTGTGTGTGTGTGTGTGCGCGCGTGTGCACTGACACAGAGGCAGATGGCAGATGTCAAGGCCAGTCTGGAGCAGGTGGTTCGAGAGAACGAACGGTAAATGAGTGAACGGATCTGGCTCAAGTTTATTTTTAATTATTTTTTTTCCTTTTTCTCTCAGGGTGTGTTCTCACACACAGTCCGTCCAACAACACACACCTTCACACATCCAGTCGTTCTACTTTAGTTCATCAACCATCTGACTTAGGATTCGACTCTGATTCAGTGGGAAATTGGTTCTGTTTAATAAATTAGGTTGAAGTAGCATTTTGGCTCATTTTGAAATGATTGTGTTTCTAGAAATTACATATTCTGTTTGGTCTTTTAGGAACTGATGCAGTTTGACAGTTCTTTTGATCATGAATCAGTACATTTTAGTTCACTTCACATCTTTAGAAATCGATTCAGTGCTTCTAGGAATGAGTTGTTTCATTCTGATTGTCTAAAATTGGACCATGAATCAGTGTGAGGTTTTCGAGATATGAGCTGTCTGGGGCAGCGGTGGCCTAGTGGTTAGGGAGTTGGCCCCGCATCGGAAGATTGTGGGTTCGATTCCCACCCATGTGGGTTGCCCTGAGGTACCCTTGAGCAAGGTATCGTCCCTGTCACTGCTCCCCAGGTGCTTTCAATAGCTGCCTCCTGCTGCACGGTGTTTGTGTGCATGGGTTAAATGCAGAGGTCCAATTTCGTTGTGGTTCATGTGTGCTGTGCCGTGACCTCGCAATGACAAGGGTTGTCACTTTCACTTTCACTTCACTTTGGACGTTTTCTTGCTTTGAGTTGAGAGCTAAAATTCGGGGTACGAGCCAGCTTCAGATACCCACCACTAGATGGCGCAGTGAACAACATCTGCCCATCATCTGGTGTTTCACTCCTGCATTTTAAGCGGTTCGCTCGCAGTGGAAGCGTCACTTTTGTGCTCGCAGTTCTTTAGCAAAACTTTATTTTTTTAACCACGTGTCTGAAGAAAGTGCGAAAGACGGTGCTGAGAAGAAAAGTGACAACCCTTGTCATTGCGAGGTCACAGCACACAGTGAACCACAATGAAATTGGACCTCTGTATTTAACCCATGCACACAAACACCGTGCAGCAGGAGGCAGCTATTGAAAGCACCTGGGGAGCAGTGACAGGGACGATACCTTGCTCAAGGGTACCTCAGGGCAACCTACTGGTAAGGGGTTTGAATCCACAAATTTCTGATCCTGTGGCCGACTCCCTAACCACTAGGCCTCCGCTGCCCCAGAAAGAAATTATTAAAAAATCATGACCGAGGTGTCGAAGCAGTACGAGTGTAGCACTTTTACAGTCTGCACCTGAAGCAGACCACATTGGACAGGTTTTGATCGCAAACCCCTGCAGATGAAAGTGAGGACAGGGACAGCGTGGCGAAACAGGCAAAAATCGGCGAATAAGATTGTTATTCAGTTCAGCCTTTCTCCTCCACTTTCGTCAGCATCTTCAAGTCAGATTTCCAAGCCAAATGCTGTATATTATACTTAATAAATCCAGTTTTTTGCAGTACATTCTATTGCATTGTGTTTTTATACAATATTAATTATTTATAAGCACGTTTTTCTTATTTAAAAACATGTTTTTGGGGGGGTCCAGCACAGATAATGGCATTTCAATTCATTTCAATGGGGGAAAATTAATTTGACATACGAGTAATTTACAAGCTCCATCACGGAACGAATTAAACTCGTAAGTCAAGGCACCACTGTAGTCTTGAAATTCCTCTTCAGTTTGATTCATTAGGACACATTCAGTGTGAAATTACCTGCTTGATTCTTTAGCAGTTGATTCAGTGTATTTTTTGTTATATCTATTAGGACATGTTTAGTTGCTTCTGGAAGTGATTTCGGTTTCTTTGCAACACATTTTTAGTGAATTTTCAGAATTTACTCTTCAATTTTCTGCTGAGAACAATTCAGTGATTCGTACAGCGTCCGATTTAGTATTTGACTCGAATGAAATGGGATTATTTAGATCATGATTCAGGGCATTTAGGGTGTCTAAGATTATTTAAGAATTGATTCAGTACATTTCGCAATACCTCTAGTTTGATTCATTATTGCAATAAAAACAGCTTGTTTTAATTTAGTTTGATTCTTTAGGACACAATTCAGTGAAGTTTCAGATTTCACCTTCATTCCGTATCATTCTATAGAGAGAGATTCTGTGAATCGCGTTGGACCTGCGCCAGCTGATTCTGCAAGAAAACACAAAAATGAAAACATCAACAATAAAATAAAAATATTCAGCACTGATCTAATAACTGATACTAACCTGATACAGTCGTGTTCAGTTTTTGATTTTATGGGAAATAATTGAGTTCTGTGCTTAAAATTGTTCCATTTGAACAGAATTAGATTATTTTCATGAATCACTGTGATGAGGATCTTAAAAGGTTCGATTCAGTACATGGACTCGTTTTTTTTGTCTTTTTGTCATTTTGTCTTTCATGACGTTGCATCATGTTTCATGTTCTGTGTTAAAAAGATTTGGTGCTGGCTTAAAGAACGTGTTTTGACTCTGATTCTCTCAGATGTGTCACTCTTAATTTCATTGTGACTCATCATTTGATTCTTTTTAGAAGTGATTTTGTTTGTTCAGCATGTACAGCTTATCTTTTGGATTCACGCTCATCCTTAGAATTTTATTCACTAAAATAACAACAATCTCAAATATCAGCACCGGTTTCAGAATTACATCTAAAAACACTCTTAGTAAAATTAATCCATGAATCTCTGACCTCACACTGATTCAGTTCAGTTGATTCTTTAGAAACGATTTGGTGCTTAAAGGGTTGGTGTCAGAATAGCCACAAGGATGAGTATTAGAGGTTACTTAACAAATCCTGTGTGTGTGTGTGTGTAGGCTTCATGAGGAGCAGAGGGTTTCTGTGGAAAGGCAGCTGCAGGCGCTCTCCGTGATAGCGGAGGCGGATACTACCACGGATGCAGTTGCCATTAGCAACCTGCAGGAGCAGGTCAAGTCTGCTGTTGAGGTATAAAAATGTAAAAAAAAAAAAAAAATCACTTCACATTAAAATAAAAAAAAAACCCTGCACATCATTTACACCTGATCAGAGGTTTCCAGATTTTCAATAAACATTTTTTCCAGGTTATTAAAAGGTACAGGTCACATGTTGGGACACGTCTGCCTTTTGATGAGATTTTCTTTCTTTATTTTTAAAGTAAAACATACATTTTAAACACCTGTTTATCTGAGAATGAGTATTTTTGCTGCCCAAAAATGCAAGAATACACTAGAATCAGTTTAGAAAACTGAAAAAGATGAAAAATAGGATCATTAAGCCCTCATTTATTCTAATAGTGTTTTAAACACACAGGAAATCCTTCTTTACTGGATTAATGGCTGCACTTATTCTAAAATTAGTGTTTAAAACTCTGGGTTTTGTTGTCCTACATCACCATGGTAACCAGAAAAGTGGGTGGAGCCTCAGAAAGGTCAAAATTGACTGGGACTGTGGCCCAGAAACACCAGAGCGGTCCATGATTCCAAACTTAAGGTGTGTGTGTCAGGGTCTTGTAGAGCCCCAGTGCAGTCTCAGTAATCAGTCTGGAGCACTCTTTAGCCGCTAGCGCTGATTGGAGGACAACACTTGACATGCCAATCATGTGTGTTTGAGTGTGATCAGATTGTCGTATTTGACACCTGAGGTTAATTGGTGTGTGAGCCTCAAGGTGTATGTGTGGTTTCACTCTGACTCTCAACGCTCCTAGCACACACACCTCTCTCACCAAAATGTCAACATCAAAGCTCACGGTCCAAATAATTGAGAAATTGGGAAAATCCCCATCCCAGTGTGTGTGTGAATGGAACCGGATGTCTGAATGTCCCTCACAGACATGAACTGGTGGTGGAGACAATGCCTGATCTGCGACGTTGTTTTAGTTTGGAGGAGACTATTTTACCATTATCACCGTCCCACAGAGACACTCAGATATATGGAGCTTCACTTGAGGAGGTTAAACAGCCCCTTTTGTCTCTACAGGAGAAAGAAGGAGCTCTACAGATGTGGCAGGCGGCAGCGCAGGAGTTGGACCAACTGCAGAAACTCTACCAGAACACCATGAGAGATGGACAGATACACATTGCCGAACGACAACACGTACAGGTGTATATATACACACACACAGGCAGAGTGGAGTAAAGCTTGGGAAAAAAAATAGCTGTTGTTGCAACATCTGACCACTAGAGAGCATTGCTTACACACGAGTGCTTTATTTTCTATAAAACGAGCCTATTTAAATTAAATTCAGTGTTTTATTGTAATTCTAATATTCAAAAGATTCATTTTAATAACAATGAAATAATCATAATAAAATTTGTAAAAAAAAATATTTTAGTTAGATCTAGTTCTTAGTTCTTAAGTCTGCCATGTTTTACTTTTAAATTTAAAAATGTACTAAAAATGAATTAATTCAGAATTGCTGTATTTTGTCAGATTTGTGAGCTTATTTTTAAAGAGTTAGTTTATTATTTATTTTCAGTTACCTTTCATTTTTTACACTTGGTTGCACTTTTTAAAAATTGGTGGAATAAATAAGAGTCTGATTATTATATTTCAGTGTAAAAAATACAGGTAATGTGTTATTGGTGTAAATAATTTTAACAATTATTAAATTCTTTTTTGAACCGGAATAGTAATGGTCATTGATAAAGTATGAATTATTAAAAGTAGTCCTTTTAAATAGATTATTATTAATTTGAAATAAAAAAATGTTTAATGTTTTTAGGGGGAAAAAAAGTAAGTTATTGAACAACTTCTATTAACAAAAACATTAATGTGAATTAAAGTAATTAAAATAATAAATCATGAAAAATAAAATAGTGGAAAAATTATTTTAGTATCAGTTATTAGATCAGTGCTGAATATTTTTATTTTATTGTTGATGTTTTTGTGTTTTCTTGCAGAATCAGCTGGCGCAGGTCCAACAGCACGTCCACAAACTGCAGACGACCAATCAGAGTTTAGAATCGGTGAGAAAACACACGAAAGATCCCAAAGTTGAAACCCCGCAGGGTACGATACCCGGTCGATTAAAGTTTCCAGCAGGAACTGGAGCAGATCACCGCTGTCAATCATAAACACTTTTCATGTGATGCCACACCCCTTTAAGCTCCGCCCACCTGGAGGGCAGAACTAATCCTCTTTTCAGAATTCAGAGTTTAATTACATATAAATTCATTTATCGACACAATTTAGGTTTTTCTAATGATTAATTTCAGTGCAAAACAAATAAATAAAATTCAGGTTTTTAAAGCGTTTGTTTATTTCATTACTGTTTAGATTTTGTAATTAGTATTCTGTATTGACTATTTTGAATAATTTAGGTGGGCTTTTTTATTGGCCCTTTTTTTTTGGCAATGTTTTTGAAACATTGTAAATATAATTAAATCAATGGCAGATTTTTCATATGCTGCCAACCTCGTGCTCGTGATAAGACTAAGCTGAACATTTGAATATGCAAATGCTTTGCAGTATTTTCAGCACTGCGGGCCGAACATTCCCTTTAAGGCTGTTAATGGGCGGAGCCTGAACACACATTTGCTAATCCCTACACTAATCCCCCCCACACACACACACACACACCCCTGTCTGACGGGAAATGTTAGATGATTTAAATATTTAATGAGGGTGGAGTTTCCCTTCTTCCCATTCTCAGTCTCCAGTTTTTACCTCAAACTATTTTTAATTTCTCTTCAACACTTCCTTGTTCCTGTCAAGTGTGTGTGTGTGTGTGTGTGTGTGTGTGTGTGTGTGTGTGTGTAATGACACCCAGACGCTCATGTCTATCATGTCACACTCAGACCAATCAGCAGTTCCTGAAGACGGTGGCGGAGCAGTGCAGTGAGCTGGAGGATCTACGCCGTCAGCTCAGGTAAAACCTTTCCAGCCACATTTGTCCTGGCTTTGAACCCTGATCCCTTCCTTTAATGTCCTCCTCTCTGGGTAGTGCATGTCCTTTTGGGATGTCCTGATGGTAAATGTATTTGCCTTTTTCAGGCAGGCCAAGCAGGATCTGAGAACAGCGGCGGTGAAGGTGGAGGAAATGACTCGACTCCTGCAGAACGTCCAGGACCAGATGCAGCGCAAGGTGGGGAAACTCCATTTTGGGCTTTTAGTGCCAATGCGTTTAGTATCACCCGATCCAGAGTTTACACATTCAGTATCGCCCGATCCAGAGTTTTTGCATTCAGCATTGCCGACCCGGAGTTTACGCGTTCAGCATTGCCGACCCGGAGTTTACGCGTTCAGCATTGCCGACCCAGAGTTTACGCGTTCAGCATTGCCCCATCCAGGGTTTGCGCATTCGGCAAAAGTACATTCAGTTTAAAGTGTGTGTGTGTGTGTGTAGGAGGAAGATGTAGCAGGGGCTCTTGAGAGAGAGGAAGCTTCTGATCGCAGACTCCAGCAGCTACAGACCGCACTCAACCAGTTAGAGGGCAGGCATGTACACACACACACACACACACACACACACACACACACACCTGAAATTTTATACATTTTAATAAAAAGTGGTTCTACCACTTTTGTCCTACCAACTACACATCTGTCCATCTTTCCCTGTGTCCCTCTGTCCATTTGTCTATTTTAGTAGCAGTAAGTGTTGTTTGTTTCCTCTCAGTAGTCCCTGTCCTGTCCTGTTTACCATGTTGTTCCTGTACTCAGGCTGCAGGCGGCGACGGCAGAGGCCGAGGCGGTGCGGAGGGACCGAGCCGTTTGCGAGAGGAAGGGGGCGGAGCTTCAGGGTCGCTGTTCGACTCTGGAGGAGGAAAAATTTGAAACCTTCCAGCGACTCCGTAACTCCTTGCAGCTGGCAGAGGAGGCGTCACTACAGAGAGACCAGGTCAGTTTCCCATTATCCTCTGCTGCTACGCACACACGCACACACACTCTCGAACACACTGCTGACGAACGTCCTTCAGGAAACTACAGTTATTGGTTTTAATGCATTTTAAAAATAAAACATTTCTATTTAGTCTGTTTGGAACTAAATAGTTTTTATCGTTTGAACATCAGCTTTCAAGCACAGTCTCGCCTTTCAAAACTAATTGACCATCAGCAAGGATGCATCCCCTCACAAATGCAGAGGACACGTTTCCCTGTGCCTGTTTGTGTCTCTTGTCCTGCTCGATAGCCTGCATTGAGAAAGCTTGAGGGGAAACTTTTGTCAAAAAATTGGGATTTAAATCCAAAAGACATCAACCACAAACTAGTCCCCCACCTGGACTGATTTAGGACAGGGGACATGCACGCTGGTCCAGGAGGAGAGGTGTCCCCGCTTGCACATGGCTGGGAATATTGGTCACACACTCCAGAGGCAATCTTGATCTCAGATTATTATTGTTATAGTGTGTGTGTGTGTGTGTGTGTGTGTGTCTGTCTGTGTGTGTGTGGCCCTTAGGCCCAGCTGAGGGAGAAGCAAAGGATGGAGGAGTTGGAGAGAATGAGGGAAGGGATGAAGCAGCTGGTGGAGGAAGCAGCCACTCGGACAAGAAAAGAGGTTTTAGGAAAAAAAAAAAAAGGAATCCTGAGTCATGCGATGCTCAGTTCAGACACCAGGGGGAGACAAACACAAGTAAAAAATGGTGTGTGTGTTACAGGTGGAGATGGTGCGTAAACAGTGTAACACTCGGATTCATCGCTTGGCTGAGGAGCTTTCTGCCCTACAGCTGGTGAATAAACTGCCCCCATACACACAATATTGCCCCACATACACGCTGTACTGCCCCATACACACAATATTGTCCCCCCCACTTCCCCCATACACAAAATATTGCCCCACATGCACTCTGTACTGCCCTCCCACATGCTATACTGCCCCCATACATGCTTAGTCACTTTCATTTTATTCACAGTATTCTGCCCACCATACACACAGTACTCTAATTGGGGGTGGTGTGTGTATATATATGTGTATGTATGTATGTGTATATATAATATATATAGGAGTGTGCTGATAAGGAGGCTCAGGTCCAACGAGTTCACAGGGAGAGGAAAGCTGTGGAGGAGGAGCTGGAGAAGGTGATGATTCTCACTTTCATTAATAAAGCACAGAACCAATCCCCTTCACTCAAACCCGGTTACATTCGTTCAATAAAAACAAGAATATATTTCATATTTGTGAACTTTCGCTTTTGTTTCTGGAAACCTGAGGGGGGGGTGTGTGTGTGTGTGTGTGTATCAGGTGTACAGAGAGGGTCATTGTGGAGAGCCAGAGGTGAGGAAGATAGAGGCTCTTCATCAGAGGTGTCTGCAAGCAGAGCGGCTAAAAGAAGAGATGGAGCTCATGCTGAACTCCACCCAGTCCAACATGAAGAAACTGGAGATGGAGTGAGTGTAACACACACACACACACACACTCTCACTCCCATCTGAAACATACATTTTGGATGAAGTGAAATGTTATTTACACACTTTAACTCTTTTTAATTCAAGAAAAATGAGGATCAGGGTGTCTGCACAGCTTAGGGTGTGTGTGTGTGTGTGTGTGTGTGTGTTGGGTAGCTTCAGTGAAGAGCTGTCCCGCTGTCAGGAGGAGGTACGCAGACTGCAGGTGTCACTAGCAAGCACGAGGGAAGAGAGCAGCAGCATCAGTGAGGAACGTCTCAGCCTCCAGCAGGAGAACCAGCAGCTCCACAGAGACATGGACACACTCCGCAAAGAGTGTGTGTTAGCTCAGAGACAGGCCAAGCAGCAGGTACGCACACGCATACTCACTCAATCATTACCAATTCCTTCTTTATCTGCAAATATATTTCTCCTTCAGGGTGCTTCTATCTCCCTGTCTTCTTATCCTCTTTCACACCTGCATGTCCTCTCTCTCTCTCTCCACATCCATAAACCTCCTCTTTGTCCTTCCTCTTCTCCTTTTTCCTGGCAGCTCCATCCTCAACATCCTTCTGATATACTCCTCATCTCCAAACCATCCAAACAGAGCTGTCCCACTAATACAGTGATTGGAAGATTTGGAGACAAAGTGAGAGAAGCGAGACCGTGCTGGTTTGGACATGTCCAGAGGAGATGAGGAGTATATCAGGAGAGAATGGAGGAAGGACAAAGAGGAGGTTTATGGATGTAAAGCTTTAGTCTTACCTTCCTGTTTCAAATGCATTAGGTATTCTGTGTGTGTGTGTAGGTGTCCTCCATGCAGCAGGAGTTGTGTTTGAAGGAGCAGGGTTTGGAGAGCCGGCTGAGGGAGGTGGAGGAAAACAGCAAAAGCTCTACGGCGGGACTGAGACGCCTCCTCGTCGCTCAGCAGAAAACCACCAACCGCTACAGAGAAGAAACCAAGCAGCTCACACTCACCTTTCAGAACACACTTGCCTCGCTCAGGTACAAAATACTGACTCGTGGAAAAGTGAAAACGCAGAACCTGTTTGTTTGTTTTTCTGCACCAATGGTATCTGGGTTGTAGATCAGAAGGTGTAAGAGACCAGCTCCTGGTTTTAACATCTAGAGAGGTTTGTGCACCTTTTTGTACCCGACCACCATATTTTTCTTGGAAGAAAATGTATTAAGACAGGCATGTCCTGTTTGACTGAGGGTTTAAACTGATTTCAACTCTTAGCTGAAGCTTCTGTAAAACTGTGTTTGTTGTGGAAACCAGCATGAAGACCACACTGTTTATGGAGGGGAAAACCTGCCATGTTGATTCTGAAGAAAGAAGAAAATTCCATGAGAACCATTGATCAGAGTCAGGGAAACTGTCAAAGGAAACCTCTGGTTTACTAATTAGGAGACATAGGCATCATGAACAACCGCCACAGGAGGAACCACAATCTAATGTTGGAGGAAGAGCAGAAATATGGAGAGCAGAATGTCTGTCTTTTCATCTCAAAGCCAAATGTCTTCAGCTTGAAAAATAAAAGAATATGCCAAGAAAATTATAAATACAAAATTAAGGCCCTTTTTTTCAGAATTCTTGCATTTTTTAATTCATTATTCCAGGAATCCTGAGGAGCTTGTGGCATGAAATTTGGAAATTAAGTTTTTTGAGCAGGTCCTGGAGTAGGAGGGTTTGTTGCTCATGTAAATGTTGGCTTTTTTTTTTTTTTTATCAGAGGACATAGAAGGTGCTTTAAGAAATGTTGATCTACAGCAACAGCGACGTGTCAAATTCACTCCGAGCGCTCGTTTGTTTTTAGGTCCGAGCTGAACAGGCAGAAGCAGAGATGTCAGGAACTGGAGCTTCAGCTGGAAACGGACCACGAAAAAATCCTTGAGGTACAAAATGCTTTTTTGGTGGTGGCCTAGTGTTTGAGGACCAGGCTTCTGGATCAGAAGGTCATGGGTTTTAATCCTAGACCAGTAGGTCTCCCTGAGATTCCCTTGAGCAATGTACCTTCCCTTATCACCGCTCCCCGGGTGCTGAATATGTCTGCCCCCTGCTGGACGATGTGTGAGTGGGTTAAATACAGAGGATGCAATAACGTTCCCTTTCCCTTCACTTTCACTTTCTCTAAAAGGCTTCATGTTTCTTTAAAGATGGCCTCTCTTCGCCACCTGTTCCAACCTGCCTGCACTCCCTGCATCCTAACCACTCTGCTGTCCTCACAACATTCACAGAATTGTCTTATTAACTGCTATATATAAAGGACCTGGGAATCTGTCTGTTTTGCTGTTTCTGGGACATTTACTCACTGTTCATCGTCCAGGTTAAATAAACAATGAAAACTGAAACCCACAAAAAATAAATCAAGCAATCAAAAAGTCCAAAGAAGTCTTTGTTCAGAAAAACCAATTACAGAGTTCAATTTCAGCTTCTTTAGCGGATTTGTTGAAATCAGAGAACATATTTTTTCCACTCTGAGCAATAAATCCACCTCAAGTGCCAAGTGTGGACTTTTTGGGGCAAAATAAAGGGCTGGGATAAATCAAATGCACTTAAATCCTGACGTCCTCAATTTCTGTTGCAGTTTAACGCAGTTTTTGCTGTTTCCCCACAGTATGAGCGACAGCTAACGGAGCACCAGGAGAAGAACGTCCGTCTGCAGAGACGACTGTCTCAGGCTGAACAGAGAGCCTCCAGTGCATCCCATCAGGTCTGCACACCTACAGCTGTAGATTAGTTCACACTAGTTCCAAAAGTATTGGGACACAGCTCATGATCATCAAATTCAGGTGTTTAAGCCACACCAATTACCACAGAGGTATGAAACCAAGCAGTAGGCACTAGTTAGATTAACAAACACTTTTTGAAAGAGCTTGGTGATCTTATTGTTCATATGATGTCACTTTTGCAATGTTAGTTTGTGAAATTACCTAGATGCTCCCTGATCAACTGTAAGTGGATTTTTTTGCAAAGTGGAAATTTATGAACAGAACAAAGGTCACCAATGACAAAACTGCAGAGGAGAATCCCAAAGCAGTAACATGGACAAATTGCGACTACTTTACGTAACGGGTTTCCAGGCCCAGCAGCTTCCTCATATCACCCAGCACAATGCCAAGCATTGGCTGGAGGGGTGTAAAGCACCAACGCTGAACTCTGTAGTAGAGGAACTGAGCGCTGTGGACAAGTCGGGCTTCACTGACAAATGAGAGCGTTCCCTGCCTGACTACTGTAGAGTTTGGTGGAGGAGGAGTAATGGGATACTGTTGTTTTAGTTCCAGTGAAGAGAAACATTAATGCTCCAAGAGACTGAGACATTTTGGACAATCCTGAGCTTCCAACATTGTGTTTGGTAAAGGTCCTTATCTGTTCCAGTATGGCTTCTGCCATATTGTTGTATGAAAGTTGTATGATAACTTATATGGTGAAAAGCCAGGTGTCCCAATACATTTGTCCATAGAGTTGGTGTAATAATGTAAAAAAAAAAAGTACATATATTTAAAGCTTTTTTTAATTGACATTTCAATTGACTTCTTAAATTTTACTACAATACTGAAGTTCTTTACAGTTTAATTACATTAGTAATGTTTGTTGCTTGTTTTTATAGCTTAGTGTTCTATCCCAGCGGAGGAAAGCTGCATCCATGATGGATCTGGAGACACTATCTTGAAAGCAATTTTTTTTTTTTTACATTTTTCAAACATGGAGATTTTAAAACCACAGTAATTACAGTAAAGGACCTGCAATAAAATTGCGAAGTAAAATTGTAGTGAAGGTTTTTGAGCTTTTACAGTTTTTTAATGATGCAGAAAGCTCATAAACCCTCTGCTTATTTGCTTATTTCCATACAATAAACACCATCAGCAGCCAAGAGTTTGACAGCAGTCTTTCTTCAGAAAATTAATTTTACATGTTGCACAAAATGTTTCCATCATTTCAAAATATGCTCATATTTCAGAATTTTTTTTTTTTTTTTTCCTCCTTCCTAAAGTCATTGGAAGCCATTGCAGAACACTCAAATAAAGCCGGAAATTTTTAAGAAAACCTTGCCTCACTCTGAGCTGGACCTCTGGGGGGAGGCCAGACTTAAACAACTCCCTTTATGGGGCACATGACCGGGCCCATTCTCAAGGCTGACACGTCCCGGGCGAGGGGTACCCCAAAGTCCTAGTCCACTCTGCGTCGGTTCCCCTGGTTCAAAATAGAGTTTTTAAATAATGATCTTTATTCTTGTCTTCTTGATGCTTTGCGTTGTAGCTGTTACAGAACTGCTGTTCAGTCAGACACACTGTCCCCTCCTCACTATGCAGTTCCTCAGAACCGTCAGAGCGGCCTTCACACACTACAGAAGGATACTCAGTGTGTTTCAGTGGACAGTTTATAGGGAGCAGCTTTAGTGACTAGAGGACAGACTGCTTCCGCTATGCTGTCCGCACAGTCTCGCGCTGTGTCACACAGAAAATCCCCGGAACTGGAGGAGGTCTTGCCATCATCACGATTGCAGTTTTTGCTGTGTGCCATGCATTCTTTCCTCCAAATGATCCTGACACTGAGCTGCCCCAGAAGCTTCGATCTCTGAGGTAGTTGTGATATCCAGAACAAAAGCCCTGCTCGCCATCGCGGGCACAGACATTGCAGCAAAGTTGTTGAAGTGCTTCTCTCTCTGCCATCCACTCCATCTGCGGTTTCTCGTGCTGTTTGTTCTTCCTGCAGCTCAGCTCTAGCCTCTGCTCCAAGGATTTCTCTCTCAGCTGCTGGGTGATCTGCATGTTAATGCACCTAATCTGGTCATCTTTTTGTCGAACTTCAGAGAGAAGTGTGCTGTGCCTCACGTTGGCCTGGCTGAGATTCTCTGATCTGGCTTTATGCTGGTTAATGCTTTCAGTTAACAAAATGTTGAGTCACCCTTCTTACTCTTTTTGTCACTAACATTGCAACGGAGCTCACCCGTGTCAGTGACTGACGCCCTGCTCTGACACTTTGAGGCTTAAATAGCCCCAAATGAAATGAAAATGTGATGCCCAGGTGTGCTCAGTCAGAGCAGAGCACCATCTGCTGTGGCAAATGTACTGTGTTCTCAAAACTGCTTGCACGTTCAGGAAAAGAATATATAGCACCAAATTTTTACAAACACGTTGCACAAATTTAAAATTTTCTAGTACACTTATTTAAAATGTCATGCCTAGAAGCTTTATGTAGCAGAATTCAAGACATTCAAAAACAGTCAAAACTCCTACACAATTTCCATTTGGGGAATAATCCAATGTTAGTTATTTGTTTAAAGGTTGGTAGAGCTTTTGGATTATTTTGCCTGATAAAGAAACTCTGTAAAAATCAATAACATTTATGGCATTTAGCCGACGCTCTAATCCAGAGCAACTTCCATGTCCTAATTACAGGGACAGTCCCCCTGGAGCAATTCAGGGTTAAGGGTCTTGCTCAGGGACCCAGTGGTGGTAGTGCCAGAGGTGGGATTCGAACCTGGGACCTTTTGAGTCATAGGTCCATAGGCAAGTATCCTACCACTAGACCACCACCACCCTATCAAAAGACCAAAAGACTCAAAAAGGCATCTTTTAAAAGTAGTCAAATTTTAAACAAAACTACTAAATTATGATTAGAATTTGATTTGTTTGTATTTGCTCTTTCAGAATTGTGGGGCAAAATGGTAAAGCGAAAATAAATGAGGCCGTGAATATTAAAAGTACTTAACAGACAGCGATTATCACTAATTTAGGGAGTTCAAACGTGATACAAAAAAAATAGTAGACAACACATGGTCAAATAGTCTTTATATGCAACTTTTATTGATTTGTCCTTTGATATACAATGTAATAAACATTCAGTAGGAATGAAAAGTCCCAAAATGCATTCACAGGTTCAGCTGAAATTCAAAAGGTCCTCCTTTATTCATCAATGTTTACACTACCGACAGCATTCGGACACACATTACATCATTAAATACATTCGTCGCATCAAAATACGGCTGCTGATTTCCTTGGTGCCAACGTCCAAGAAAAACGTGAAATGTAAACTTGCAAGTTACATTCAAGCGAAAGTTTTCAAGTTTCGGTTTTCATTCCGCGTTCATATATTTTCAATTCTGTAGAAAATTGGCAGTAGAGTAAGGCGGGCACCACATTTAAACTTTTGAAAATACAAAGTTCCCTTTTTCCAACTCGGTGCTGCTTAACACAAACTACGACTCGGGAAGAAAGCAATTAAAAGGCCATAGACCCCCTTCAGTCCCACGCAACCCGTCCCGTAAAGGAACCTCCACCTTGAACGCTCGATGTGCACAAAAACGCAAAATCCTTCATCGTACCTCTACGTCTCTCAGAAGAAGTCCTCGATTCTGTTGTAGAACGTTCCTCAGTTCCTCACTACCAGGAGGTGAAGAATGGTCTCTTGCAGTGAAACGTTTGGGTGAAGGCGTTGCCCAACTGGACCACCCGTCCTTGTCCACCTCCTCGACTGCGTTCCACCACCACTCGGGGCATCTGGACTAGCTGGATGGGACTCTTGCCGTCCTTCAGCGCCTGCGTCAGGTTCAGGATCTGCAGACCGAGACGCGAGGTTTGTTTTGATGCACTTAAGGGCGGGACTGATCTACTTTTTGTTTGCCAAATATTGATTAGTATTTATTTATAAAATTATAAATTATAAAGATCTACCACTTAGAGTTTCATATCAAAAATGTATAAATGTTTATTAAAACAGACCAGGGCCTGTTCTCATGTTTAAGGACCCCAGGATCAAAGGATCATGAGACCAGCAGGTTACCCCTGAGATTCCGTTGAGCAAGGTACCGTCCCCATCACTGCTGTGAAAGCAATTCATTATCCATTAAAGAGCTATAGCTCTGTAACTCAATACAATTACACACAATAGATCTACTTAAAGTGAAAGTGACTATTAGTCATCATGAACACAGTGGACCACAAACAAACCACACTGTCCAGCAGGGGGCAGTGATGAAGACGGTACCTTGATCAAGCAGACCTCAGGGCAACCTAGTGGCCCAGGATTCAAACCCACAACCTTCAGGCCTCTGCTTAAACACTTCTGCTGTCAGATTACTAACAACATGGATTTCCGACTTTTATCCCCTTCAGCAATGTCCTGAACTCACCTGTCCCCTCATAACAGACATCTGCTTCTCAAACATGGTTTTGTCAAAGCCTTTATCCGTCTGCCAAAAATATAAATTAAACGGTGAGACAAACCACATTATAATCACACTCACAGCAACAACCATTGCTTTGCCCCTCAGCCTGCCCGCTGTACCTTAAAGAGCTCGTAAAGGTCCTCACAGAGGTCCTGGACAAAGTTCATGTCGGAGATTCGGGATAGAACTAGGTCCCGGGTCTCCTGTGAGAACGGAACCTTGGCCTGAGGAAGCCACGCCCAGTGGAAGGGATCTAAGAGAACAAGAGGACCGAATCAGGTTGAGAGTAGTGTTCATTGAGTGAATCATAAAAGCTCTGATGAATCACTCAACTTTAGAATATCGTTTCACACTTTGAATCAAAGTTTTGGGCAAATTGTGAGATGGATGTTTTCCTAAGAATCAAACTAAGCTTGTATGATGTTCAGAATCATACAGAATCAGCTAATTTTCTTGTTCTACTGGAAGCAACCCATACAGACATGTCCAGTCCACACATAAAGGACCCAGACTGGGAAAAGAACCCACAACCTTCTGCGTGCGAGGAGATTGAACTAATTAATCAAATCCTTCCTGAATCAAAGGCAGAGGAGCTGAAACTGAGTTGATGGGTCTGGTTTACAGTTGACAGGTGTGTGTGTGTGTGTGTGTGTACTCACATGCCCTCCACTCGTCAGGGTGTTTGAAAGGGAAGGCCAAGCCATTGTCTATCGCTGCGATCTGAATCGCACAGTCTTTGGGTTCACTCCATTCACTTTCCTGGTAAAAGAACCACTGTCAGGAAGAAAAAAGAAAAAAAGAAGAAGCAAAGGAAGAAGTGAAAGACGTGGTTTACCTTTGCCGTCTGCGCCTCTTCTCCAGACTTTTCGTATTTGATGAGCCAGTTGTCATTCCCTCGGTCTGCAGCAGAAAAAAGGAAGACAGTGTTCCTTACACTGACTTTATTAAAGACACAAAACTAGGATGGCAGGTCCAACATTCAGGGACGTCAAAAATAAGGACATAATTCATCATCTGAACAAACTGGGGCTTTCTTTTTCTATTTTAGTGCACTACATAGGGAGCAGGAGTCATTACTTAAGCACACTACATAGGGAGCAGGAGTTGGTACTAAAGCGCTCTACATAGGGAGCAGGAGTCGGTACTAAAGCACTCTACGTAGGAACCCTTGAATATAATGGCTGCCTGTAAAGCATTTTGAGCTGCAATCAGTCATCAAAGGTGATTTATAAATAAAGTTAATTATTTAAATCAACAAGGGTGTAGACCTACTCTCTGGTGTGTGTGTGTGTGTGTGTGTGTGTGTGTGTGTGTGTGTGTGTGTGTGTGTGTGTGTGTGTGAGAGAGAGAGAGAGAGAGAGAGAGACCTGTGTTTCTAATGACGTAGTCCAACACCACCAGCCTCTCGAACTGAGACTGCAGCTGCTTCCTCATGTTCTCTGGAAGAGGCTCCGCCTCAAACCTCCGCAGCCAATAATCTGCTTCCTGATAACCTTCTACAAACAACTGAAATGAACCAACCTAGAGAGTGCAAGAAAGAGAGGGAGAGAGCAAGAGCAATATTCTAGATTTTAAACTCAGGACTTTTTGCCGTGGTCTGATGAAAGGCTCATTCTCTTCTTTCACCCAGAAGCTCCTCCTTTCCCGCTGGATAGTAGTACTGAAAGCAGCCTCTCGGCCTCGGCCACTCAAATTAGGGCAGCCCAGCCGCACCCCGCCCACACAGTCTAAAATGGTTTTGTCCTGCCGACTCACAATACATGAGGAGCTCTCACCTTTGGGGGCAGACCGACCCGGTGGAACCGACGTCCCACTTTTGGAACTTTCTCTAGTGCATACTTCTTCCCTCTGGACTTCGCTCGGTCGATCGCGTTATAGTGGAACGTCTCACTGGCCAGAGACACAACCTGCAGACAAACAAACAGATAAGACACTAAAAGTTGTGCTTTAAGTCACACCTAAATAAATTAATTCACCATAACTGACAATTACTGTTAACCATTTTGGTGCACTATGTAGGGAGCAGGAGTCAGCATTTTGGTGCACTATGTAGGGAGCAGGAGTCAGCATTTTAGCATCAACGTTAGTGTTCGAACCACATCAAACAAATCTGTCTGATGCCTCGACCTTCACAACACACAAAAAACCTCCATATAAGGAGTTGTTTTTCATACCTATGAAGATTCAGACACAGCAGGGATCTTATAAACCTATAAAATATTTTCTTTTCTTTTCAAAAGAGTTTTTTCTTTGTTTCTGCTCAGAGAACAACGGCTTTCATTAAAAACGGACAGGGACTGTATGATCACAGAAATTCAACCCTTCTCGGACGGTGCATTTGAGCCCAGGAAACCTCTCACCTTGGTTTTCGGAACAATCTCCAGGCCAAGTTTTTGGTCGACGAGTGAGGCGGCCGCCTCGGAGAGGTAGCCCTGATTGGGCACAAGGCAGCCCCGCCCAAAGCAGCAGGGACAGCACACCTTGTGGAAGTATTTGGTCCATTTCGGGTTCAGGTGGCCGTAGGGCTCCTCCGATTTTGGTTTAAACACGCCGATGATTTTCTGGAAAAAGAGACACAAACGGGGAGTTAAGGGAAGAGAAAATAAAGATAAAAAGAAGGATAGTTTAACAATCTGTCTTCTACTGTCCAAAACCAGATGCAATTGTCACACTAAAGGGTAGGAAATCGTATCCAATTAGCGCTGTTTGGTCATCTTGCTCGCCGACCTCCTGTAGTTGTGTTTCTGGTATGATGGGAAAAGCACCCTGGCGGGATATGGTATAAATTTCCCACATTAAACCTGTCTGACTGCTTCAAATCTTATTTTTGTAAATGTTTATTTTTTGCGAAAACATTTTTAAACCAACTAATAAGCTAACAAGCTAAAAAGTTTCAGTGCACTATGTAGGGAGCAGAATCTGGTCTTTTAGTGCACTATAATATATATTTGTGTCTTTAGACACAAAATACTAGGTAGCTTCAAATGCTTGTAACTTAGTAAATTATATTTTTTTGAGACCATCTTAAAATCCGACTAAAGCTCACTGAAGCCTTGACCTTCAAGCCCCATAGAAAACTTACATATAAGGAGTTGTTTTTTTGAACTATGGAGATTAACAGCAGTTGCATGTGCAGCAGCCCTGTGGTGTTCGGTTGTAACGTTTCTGCTATGACAGGAGAAGCACCCCGGTGGGATCTGGCACGGAAATCAAGAGGTGAACGTCCCAATTTCCAATTAGATGAGTAATAATGTTAACAAGTAATCGCGCCTCACCCCTTTGGGGTCTTTAACGAAGTAACTCCCGCTGGATCCCTGTGAGATCCTCTCTGGAAACACTCCACTCTCAATGGCCTGCTCAGCTCGCTGGACGATCTCCCCAAACATGGGGTCTTCTGGGAAATGGTTGAAGTCACCATTGCTGTTACCTAAACACACGTATACACACACATATATTTAGGTTTACAAGCAGGCAGGCAGGCAAACGAACACGACAACCCCCCCCCGAAATTAAATATTAACACAAACCCTTCTTCCATTCACTTGCTCACACACACACACACACACACACACACACACACACACGTTTGCATTCAGTTTCAGCACAAGAACGTAAACATTTGTATTTTGACGTTCAAATCAAAGATAAAATAGTGTAAATAATGTTAACATCCTTTACTTTTAATACATTAGCATTCATAAACAATCTCTAACAATAACATTAGAATCATTAAGGTCATTAATACCATTAACACTCCCTAAGAAGGTGATGGAATCCAATAAGTTGCCCTGAGGTTCCCTTGATCAACGTACCGTTCCCTTCACTGCTCCCTGGGTGCTGGATACATCTGCCCCCGCCTGGACAGTGTGTGTGGGATAAACACAGAGGATGTGTCTCATTGTGCTGCATTCACAATGACTAATTGTCACTTTCGAAAGCGCCCATGGAGCAGTGATGGGGACAGTACCTTGATGAAAGGAACCTTGGGGCGACCCGCTGATAAACTAACGTGAGATCCTGCTCGCTGAGCAGCTTATGGGAGGGGTGCTCGGGAAGCCGTTGCCATAGAAACCGATGGGTCAGAGCCGATGGCCACGTGATTAAAGTTTCCTCTGTGAAGCATGGTGGAGGAAGCGCCACTTACGTATCATCAACATGCCGATTTGGCTCCAGATGTTTAAAAAAAAAAAAAAAGTGTAGGTTTACCAACAATTAACGGCATAACTGTATCATTTTATACAAAAATGGGGGGGGGACAGGAACAGGCCATAAAGCTTACACCGGAGCCTGTCGGTTAATCGAACGATCGGCCGATTCGAGACCGGACCCACCTGGGGAGGCCAAAGTCTCCCGGTCCGATGAGGAGCTCCGGCACCCCCGCCTCGCTCTCCGGTCTCTGGACGGCGAGGGCGCGTCCTGTTCGGGCAGCAGCAGCAGCGCCTCCTCGCCGCACAGCTCCGGCTCCTCTCCGCAGGGTTCCGGCTCCAGCTCCAGCAGCGCGGCGTCGCTCTCCTCCGCGGACGCCACTCGAGCAGCTGCGCCCGGCCTGAGCGCCAGACCCACAGCCGCCGCCTCGGCCATCGTTTCCGGATCTCACACACACACTCACACACCGCAAGGGCTCCCTTCACCGCCTCATCCTGTCCGTCACACTGTCCACTTTGTTTGTTTGTTTGTTTGTTTGTTTGTTTTTCTTCCTGATCTAGTCGCACGCAGTCAACATCATCCTCAACGAAACGCTTCCGCCCTCCTAACGCGCACGCGCAACAGCTGATGACGTCACACCGCCCTTAAAGGGGCCCCTCTTGATAGTTAAGTGATTGGTTCATGAATTAGTTAATTAATTAATCAATGAAGTCTTCTTATTTTCTTTCGGCTGCTACCATTTAGGGGTCGCCACAGTGGATCAACCGTCTTCCTGCTTCAAACCAATCACCTGTATGTCCTCTATCACCACGTCCATAAACCTCCTCTTTGGTCTTCCTCTTCTCCTCTTTCCTGGCAGTTCCATCTTCAAGATCCTCCTTTCAATATAATCCTCATCTCTCCTAATGTCCAAACCAACGCAACTCTAACTTTGTTTCCAAAACACCTAACCTGAGCTGTCCCTCTAATGTACTCATTTCTAATTCTGTCCATCCTCATCACACCCAACAAAAATCTCAGCATCTTTACCTCTGACACCTCCAGCTCTGCCTACTGTCTTTTCATCAGTGCAACCGTCTCCAACCCATACAACATAGCTGGTCTCACAACTGTCCTGTAAACCTTCCCTTTTACTCTAGCTGGTACGCGTCTGTCACAAATCATTCCAACCTGCCTGCACTCTCTTCTTCACCTCTCTTCCACACTCGCCATTACACTGAACTGTTGATCCCAAGTATTGAAACTCCTCCACTTTTGTCACCTCTACTCCCTGCATCCTAACCACTCCACTTTCCTCCCTTTCATTCACACTCATGTATTCTGTCTTTGACCGACTCACTTTCATTCCTCTCCTCTCAAGAGCATATCTCCATTTCTCCAGGTTGTCATCAAGCTGCTCCCTGCAGATCACAATATCATCAGCAAACATCATCGTCCACTGAAACTCCTGTCTAACCTTGTCCGTCAACCTTTCCATTACTATTGCAAACAAGAATGGGCTCAGCGCTGATTCTTGATGTAATCCAACCTCTACCTTAAATGCATCAATCACTCCCACTGCAGATCTCACCACTGTTACACTGCCATCATACATATCCTGAACCACTCTCACATACTTCTCTGTAACACCTGACTTCCTCATACAAAACCACAACTCCTCTCTAAGCACCCTGTCATATTTACATTTCTTATCCAGAGCAACTTCCATGTCCTAATTACAGGGACAGCCCCCCTGGAGCAATTCAGGGTTAAGGGACTTGCTCAGGGACCCAGTGGTAGTGCCAGAGGTGGAATTTGAACCTGGAATCTCTTGAGCCAAAGGTCCATAGGCAAGTATCCTACCACTAGACCAATTCTAGTGGTAGGACACAACCTGAAGTGTCCTAACCAGAAATATCCCAACCTGAAGTGTTGCAGTGTCCTAGTGTTTAGGGACGAGGCCCCAGGATTGGAAGGTCATGGGTCAAATCCCAGACCAGTAGGTTGCCCTGGTGTTCCATTGAAGAAGATATTGTCCCAGTAACTGCTCCCTGGGTGCTGGATGTCTGCCCACTGCTAGACAGCTTGCATGGGTTAAATATACAGGATGGGTTTTGTTGTGAGCGTGTTCAGGCTGGGAAATATCACAGCCAGAAGTGTCCCAATCTGAAGCGTCCTAACCCTTACTGTCCCAATCCTGATGCGTGAAAAACTGCCATCAATGGAACAGGAACTTAGAGAAACCGCAGCAATGTGAGGAGTGTAAAAATAAGGTTATACAGTTTATTTATATAGGAAAACATTCCAAGAACTTCCAAAGAAACAATAAAGCTTTCAGAAAATGCAAAAAAAAAAAAAAAAAAAAAAAGGACATGGATACATGCTTTACACATTTAGGACACAAGGAGAACAAACATGATTGTTTTCATTTGGCAAGACGATTTCCCTGCTTCCTACAGGAAGGCCAGATTCGGTAGATGGTTGGGAACCGTCGCTGGGTTTGTGTTTGAAAGTCCCAGAGCTGAATTTAATAATGTTCAACATTTCCAGGAATAGTGATGTCCTTTGAGAAAAAGCAGAAACAACTCGGTGTTCCTCAAACCGAGCTGTGTGGATGGTTACACCATCATGTCCCCCAGAACTGGATGTAAGCAGAAAAATACAGACTCTAAACGTAATTATAATGGAGTCAATGGGCAGATGCTGAATTTGGGGGAATAAACTAAATAGAAAAAAGTGTTCTTATCAGCACTGAGATTCAAAGCAGCATTTATTTAGACAAAAAAAAGATTTTTTGATACAGCACTTTATAATAAAAAAACTAAAAAAGATTTAGCCTGACTAGCAAGATGCAGTGATTAGCAGTGTAAACATCAATACTTCTTTAGCAAATTAATAAGTTTTACAGCATGTTAAAAAAATTTGTTTACAATGAATTGAAACATTTGTTGGTGGGATACATTTAGCCCATGCTAGTGTTGAAATTTTTTGTCTATTTAAGCTAGTTTTGATAGTCTAAGTTTAGCAGTGCTAGCTCAGGCTTTATTTAGTAAGTAGGTTCTATTGACATTGTAAAAGTAATTTTATTCATATAACACATTTTAAAACCAATTTCCACACAATTCATGGATGAATTTGCTGGTGCGCTAAATTAAGACTCGTTTACATTGAGATTGTATTTAGCAGTGCTAACATCAGGACAGTGTAATGGCGAGTGTGGAAGAGAGGTGAAGAAGAGAGTGCAGGCTGGTTGGAATGGGTGGAGAAGAGTGGCTGGAGTGATTTGTGACAGATGCGTCGCGTACCAGCTAGAGTAAAAGGGAAGGTTTACGGCACAGTAGTGAGACCAGCTATGTTGTATGGGTTGGAGACGGTGGCACTGACGAAAAGGCAGGAGGCAGAGCTGGAGGTGTCGGAGTTAAAGATGCTGAGATTTTCGTTGGGTGTGACGAGGATGGACAGGATTAGAAATGAGTATATTAGAGGGACAGCTCAGGTTAGATGTCTTGGAGACAAAGTTAGAGAAGCAAGGTTGCGTTGGTTTGGACATGTGCAGAGGAGAGACGAGGATTATATTGGAAGGAGGATGTTGAGGATGGAGCTGCCAAGAAAGAGAAGAAGAGGAAGACCAAAGAGGAGGTTTATGGATGTGGTGAGAGAGGACATGCAGGTGGTCGGTTTGAAGCAGGAAGATGCAAAATACAGGAAGAAATGGAGACAGTTGATCTGCTGTGGCGACCCCTAAACGGGAGCAGCCGAAAGAAAAAGAAGAACATTCTTATTCTTGTTTCTAATGCATATTTTAAACCAAAGCTCCTTACAATGACTCAACAAACTACTCTGCAGACCCAAAATTAACCCCGCCAACAGTGAGACTCTGTGATTAGCAGTGCTAACGTATTGTCTCTGCGATTAGCAGTGCTAACGCTGAGCTTGTGACCAATTATATTGATAATGCACATTTAAAATCAAAGTTCTTTATAATTCATCCAAAAAAAAAAAAAAAAACAGGTAAAGTTTGCCTCGCCAGGCTAACAGCACTAACACTGAGATTCTGTGGTAAAGTGTCTAGAAAGCCTCTTTTTTTTGCCTCACATTTGCCCGTTACCTTTAGGAAACTTTTAAATATTTTATACACTACATTTGGAAAACCATAAACAATAATTTGAATTTGGGACTCCAGCTGTTGGAGAAGCTAGGATCAATAATACAGATTTAGAGCTTCATTTACAAAACATCAACTAAAAAAAAAAAATAAAATCCTAAAAGTGCTTGAAAAAAAATGTGTTTAATATCAGCTACGGGCAATTCAACCCAATCTGCCCATCGACTTCTATTGTAAGTGGGTCTGGTTTGGTGTTTTTCTTCATTTCTGAGGTAAGGATTCCTTAAAGGTGATTACTCCGTCTCCCATCATCTGTTCCCACACCCAAGAAAATCCATCAGGAAGTTAGCATGAAGATAAAAAGCTAATAAAAACTCCAAAAATATCTAGTGTTGAAAATAAACAGCAGCTTAGCCGAGACGTCCCATCACACTTTTTCTATCCTTCTCCAAGTTACCATTTAATCATTATTCAGATTTTAAAACCCAACTGTTTGGTTAGCATTGTACAGGCTTTGAATACTTGTTGATATTTCCGAGAGAGTACTCAAATACTCATGACTCACGACATCAACCTTTACAAAAAATATTTTTGGAAATTTTAGAAATATCTAAATTTGATCAATTTAAAATAAAAAAGTAATACAACTGTGTAGTTATATTCAGGCTGAAGCTCTGCTGCACCTTGCATGATATGTTGCTGTAGAAGCTGTGATTGTAGCCTCTTAAGAGCTTGCAATGAGCCACAAACAACAGTTAGCGCTACAGATGGAGTATTTGGAGCTACTGGCTCAAAAATCTTTTGCAAGAGGAGGAGAACTTGGGAATCGGCGTAAAAGTTTCTAGAACCCAAAAAATTTGAGGTTCCAAGCACTAATCTCTGTCTTTTGTGAAGGCCTCAACTGATGAACTTTTGTGGTTTGATGTGTTAAATTCTAATTATAGATTAGACAAGTATCTGAACTTCCAGCCCCATCCACCGATGACCTAAATCTAGTGAGAAGGCCAGAAATTCAAGGAATGTTATCAAGGATCTCGTGATGATTTTGTTATGTTCTTCACATGCAGGGAGGTGAAATCACTCTAGAAGATTTAAAATGTCTAGAAATATGTGGCGAAGCGTCATGAAAAATTAAGTATATTGTATGATGGGAGAACATTTTGGTCAGAGTAGATGCTGCCGATCTTATTCTTCTGACGAGGATCATATTTGCACTGTTCTCCAAGAAAAGCATCTCCAAAAGGTTGTACACCTTTTCCATACAACGTTGAGACCATGCAAGCTGCCTAACCCCCAAGTCCTGCCGCTACTTCCTGCGATAAGTTCTAGCTGCAGAATCACATTCGGTCTGTAGGTCTCTGAACACTTGTTGAGAAGAAAGAATGAAACCGTCTTTAAATCTTCCAGAAGATCTTCTTCCGGTACAGGATGTAGGAGATGAGGACCCATATGGACGTAGCTATCAGGTTCTGGGTCAGGTGCTCGGCATGCGATTGGCTGTTGGTCATTTTCCAACGGAAAGGGAAGTAGTCCTCAAACACCTCATGCCCCATGTACACCAGGATGGAATTCATGCCTGAAAAAATAAGGAAATGACTGAGAAGCAAAGAGTTCAAGGTGTTTCTCCATATTCCCAGTCCTGTCCAGCATCTGTGGGTCAAACTTGTCCTGGCTGTTGCAGGTGGACTCACCTGGGTAGAAGAACGGAGCTCCAGACCACCACCTCCTCACATCCACCATGTAGTAGATCACCAGCAGGACCATGAACGCAAAGCAGCTGAGAGTGGTGACGTATGATAGAGACCTGCCAGAACACACACACTTACTTTTTCTATGCAAATACTACTGTATTGCTATGATTATTATTATAACTTGTCTTAATTTCTGCACCAAAACCTCTACATTATAATTATTCTACACAATTTTTTCACACCAATTCTATTCTATCAAAATAGAATTATTATTCTTGTTTACTGTGATTTCATTCCAACTGCTGCTGTATACATAATTACTCTAGTTATTGTTTTATTATAGGAGTGTCAGACTGAGTGCGTATCGGTTCTGGTACCACAGGTTCTTGTTGACAGGGATGTAGCCGTGATCTCTGGAGCATTTGGTCAGAACAGCAGAGACAATTCCCTACAACAGTGCAGGAGAGACATTACACACTTACACACACACACACACACACACTTACACACACACACACACACACACACCAGTGCAGTGTGCTGAATGGGCCATGAGCAAAGGAAAGAGGGGTGTTTACCAGGAAAAAACCCCACAGCAGGAAACGGGTCATTATCTGTCTTGGCTGCTCTCTGTAGTGCTGAAGAATCTTCCCAGCCTGAAACACACACACACACTTTATAGAAAGATAGAATGAGGCAAGACTGAATGAGACTGAGGGAGACAAGGTTTATGAGCTGAGACTGGGGGAGGTGAGGTGTCGGAGTAGGTTGATGTGATTAAGTGCTTCCTCTGCTGGTTGGTCGGACCTGAAGGCCAAGGAAAGCCATCAGCACAGAGTTAATGGAACCCAGAACTCCCTCAGGGTCAAAGGGTACGATGGTCTGATACACAACCTGGGGGTGAAGAGAGAGTGGAGGTTAGGAAACATGTGGATGAACATCCGTCTGAGTGCTAATGCTCAATGTTTGCAAACAGATGGCTGTAAACGGACGTGGCCTTGGTTCTGAAACTCCAAACAGCACCAGGTCTTTTTAAAATGAAATATTAAATGTGGCAATATTTATATGGACTACAAAAGGAGACTACAAAGGAGAAAACATGAAAGTGTCCCATAACTTTAGGCTAGGCAGCGTTTTACATCTTCCTCAGAGTGTTTGTGGAGGAGTGTGTGGAGTGTAAGGTAGAGTGCAGGTAAGTGAAGGTACCCGGGATGACGGCGTTTGGTAAACATGCTTGTCTCCCAGCAGCCAGCGGTCCACGTGTCCCGCAGCTCCACCCGTGCAGTTTGGATACTGACCAAAGTCCCCAATTCCACCCGGACCTAAATATCCACTGCACAGGGACAGTATAGGGATAGCCTTCAGCATCATGTCCATCACCATGACAACCCTCATCACTGAACCTTTGCGATAAAGGGCCCATACCCACCCATTTTCATTCACTTTTATCTGTTCTCCAAAAACTCTTATCACACCAGCCTTGCTTTATCCCTCAAGATTAAACAGACTCTTCCTGCTACTGTGCCTTTAAGACGTAAATGTAAATGAGCTCTGACGCTACTGGTTCTGCCTCATTCTGAATAGCTGAATGGGTGGGGCTACATTGCTGGAGGCTAAATTGCGCGGGCATAAGCTGCTGTAGGCTACATAGGA
This sequence comes from Hepsetus odoe, assembly GCA_017165825.1. NCBI lineage: Eukaryota > Metazoa > Chordata > Actinopteri > Characiformes > Hepsetidae > Hepsetus > Hepsetus odoe. The sequence goes on from CM029377.1 coordinate 20,554,080, forward strand.
GGGGCTAAACGGGCAGGGCTATTCTGTTGGACAAAGCATGTAAGAGAGAAAAATCACTCACTGTGGACAACCTGGGACAGGCAGCAGGAAGGTGAGGCACAGCCACAGTGTTTCCAGGGCAATCACACACACCCAGGCAGGCCAGTAGAGGACGACATCGTGGACGGGGTACCACCACACATTCTGAAACACACAGGATAGACAAGAGTAACACAGTCAGGTTGTAGAAATCACGCTTGTCTGAGTTGGGTTCTGAGTGTTCTAGTGGTGGTGATGATAGAGGAGTTTAAATACTCAGGGTGGACAGTTTAGAGTAACGGCGAGTGTGGAAGAGAGGTGAAGAAGAGAGTGCAGGCAGGTTGGAAAGGGTGGAGAAGAGTGGCAGGAGTAATTTGTGACAGTCAGGTAGCAGCAAGAGTGAAACAGAAGGTTTACAGGACGGTAGGTAGACCAGCTATGTTGTACGGGTTGAAGACGGTGATGAAAAGACAGTAGGCAGAGCTGGAGGTGTTAAAGAGTAAAGATGCTGAGATTAGTGTCGGGAGGGACGAGGATGGAAAGGATTAGGAACAAGTGTATTTGAGGGACAGCTCAGGTTAGAAGTTTTGGAGACAAAGTGAGAGAAGTGAGATGGTTGGTTTGGACATGTCCAGAGGAAAGACGAGGATTGTATCAGGAGAAGGATGTTGAAGATGGCGCTGCCAGGAAATAGGAGAAGAGGAAGAACAAAGAGGTGGTTTATGGATGTGGTGAGAGAGGACATGCAAGGGGATGCTGTGGTGCCCTGTTGTTACTGACTGTAACTGAGTTGTCCTGATGAACTCGCGCCACGGAAACCTCCAACGCTGCCACAACCAAGTAGGTAAAGCCTAGTCGCTGCAAAACACCAGGGATACGGAGGGAGTCCCAAGAGACTACATACACACACACACACACAATTCAAACTTATTAAGGAATAATCTGATCTTTCAAAAGCTGCTCTTTAATGTTCATCCTTTTGACAGATTGTAATAACAGGAAATGTGGAGGAGATGATACTAGAATTTAGCTCCATCATTTTCTTCAGGGCTCTATATAACACTCTATAATGTCCTGTAATGCTCTAGTCACCAACCTTTTTGAAACTGAGAGCTACTTCACGGGTACTGAGCCATATGAAGGGCAAGCGGCAGGAAATGACTGACTGATACTCTAAAATGTCCTGTAACCCTCTAAATTTCTAGAAAACACTCTATAACATCCTGTACTTCTCTATAATGTCCTGCAACGCTCTATATTTCTATACAATGCTCTATAATGTCATGTGTGCACCTTGCCCTGTCTATCATGCTCTTTATTACAGGACATTAAGTGGCTCCATGACACTCTATAATTACTCTATAATGGCTTTAACTGTTCTAGTAAAATACACTCATATTGCTCAGTAACACTAACACACGGTTAATTTGAGCCACATGGTTACTAACACAGTGAACAGTGTTTAATAATTAATAGCAGATCATTAATCACATCAGCCAGCGAACGAAGAGGGAAGGTCAGTTGAACGGTGTTTCACGGTGGGACTCACGTGGGCCCTGGCAGTAGTTGGGGTTGATGATAAAGATGCCGATGATGAAGAGCTGGACGCTCCTCCAACAGATTCTCCACAGCAGGCTGGAGCGCTTAGCTCCCCGATACAGAGCTCCGCTCATCGAGAGAGATATAGACGTTCCCATGATGAACACGAACCTGCAGAAAGGAAAAATACACCTATTCAGACTTTAATTCTTCAATTCAATTAAAAAAAAATATATATATATATATATATAGGAAAAATATCAGTGTATTTTGTTATTGTTTATAAATTATTTATAAAAAATACACACTGCATATAAAAATAGCTACTTGTGTGTGTGTGTGTGTGTGTGTATATATATACACACACACACATACACACACACACAAAAGTAGCTATTTTTATATGCAGTGTGTGTTATTTTTTATAAATAATTTATAAACAATAACAAAATACACTGATAAAATATTAAATTATTTATATTACTTGAGAAATGTTTATCATCAACAGTAAAAGTACATTTTAAGATCAAAGAATAAAACAAAAAAAACGATTTAGTAGTATTTTTGTGTGTATATATAATGTATATTTACACACACAGATGTATATATAAAACTATTCTTGTATTACACGTTTGTATGTGTATATATAACAGTAAAAGTAAATGAGTAATTTTATAATCTTTTTTGTAGCATTTATATATATATATATATATATATATATATATATACACACACACAAACATACACTATATATTAATAATTATGCAATTATTGCTATTTGTTTACATGACTCGAGATGGGAAACTACTGCAGAAGTGATAAAGCAGACTGCTGAGGTGAAGAAGAGAGTGCAGGCAGGTTGGAATGGGTGGAGAAGAGTGGCTGGAGTGATTTGTGACAGACGCGTACCAGCTAGAGTAAAAGGGAAGGTTTACAGGACAGTGGTGAGACCAGCTATGTTGTATGGGTTGGAGATGGTGGCACTGACGAAAAGGCAGGAGGCAGAGCTGGAGGTGTCAGAGTTAAAGATGCTGAGATTTTCATTGGGTGTGACGAGGATGGACAGGATTAGAAACGAGTATATTAGAGGGACAGCTCAGGTTAGACGTCTTCGAGACAAAGTTAGAGAAGCAAGGTTGCGTTGGTTTGGACATGTCCAGAGAAGAGATGAGGAATATATTGGAAGGAGGATGCTGAAGATGGAGCTGCCAGGAAAAAGGAGAAGAGGAAGAATAAAGAGGAGGTTCATGGACGTGGTGAGAGAGAACATGCAGATGGTCGGTTTGAAGCAGGAAGATGCAGATGACCGGAAGAAATGGAGACAGTTGATCCACTGTGGTGACCCCTAAACGGGAGCAGCCAAAAGAAAAAGAAAGAAAAGTGCCTCGTTTACGACAGCCTGACGTAAACGAGGCACTAATTTAAGAGAGTCAATACAGTTCTTTTGAATTGAGCTAAAAAACTGAAGTCCGTTCCAGATTGTGCGTTTACTACTGCGAACCAAAACAGAACTGATTTCACAACACCATAAACTCACAGGACTAAAGTAATTGATGTGCCCAAAAAAAAAAAATAAAAAAAAAAAATAAAAAAAAAAAATGCAGAACACACTCTTCCGTTTCTGCTTACCAGGGAAAGACCAGATCAGCCACCGTTAGCCCTGCGGAAAAAAAAAATAATAAAAAAATTATTTCTGCCTCTACGAACATTCTTACATCATTAAAGAATTTTAAATCCCCCCAAGTGAAGTGAAGGTGACTATGCGTATTTGTGAAACACAGCACACATTTACAGCATTTAGCAGATGCTCTTATCCAGAGTGACTTACAACAGGGCTTTTTTTCCCCACATTTGATCATCATATTAGAAACCAGCTCAGATCAGCTACTGCTGATGAACTATTACAACCTAAAGGTTGGTTTTACTAAACCTAAAGCACACAGTGAGACACCACAAAACACAGCCGCTACATTTTACCAACGCACTGTGCAACAGGGGGCTGCTATTGAAAGCGCCCGGGGAGCAGTGACGGGGATGGCAACCTTGCTCAAGGGTACCTCAAGGCAACCTACTGGTTTGAGATTCGAACCCACGACCTCTGATCCTGGGGCCTCGTCCCTAAACACTAGACCATCATCCTATGATCAAGGGAACCTCAGGGGAACCTCCTGGTTTAGGATTCAAACCCATGACCATCACAATCATGATCACGTGCCTAAACAATAGGACAACACTGCCCTGGGGCTGAGAAATGGAGACACCAACTACCATCATCAGTACCCATTTCTTCAACAGAAGAGTAAAGAACAGGACATGAGAGAAAGAAAAAATAAATAAAAAAAAATACACAGGAGAAGAAAAAGAGAATGAGGAAGAGGAGATGGACAAACAAATTAGCATAGAAAGGGGATGGGAAGAGACATACAAGAGGGACAGGACAAGAATATATGGGAGCGAACAGGACAGGATGGGATGGAACAGGATGGGACAAGAGCTTGGTGTTTCTCCTCTAAGTGTGCGAAGGTTCACAGTAACCTCCAGTAGACAAATTTATGTGGTTGCAGACACTGAACAACACTGTTATCTAGAACTAGAGACTAAAGTATAACTTAAGAACAGCAAAAGTCTCAATTTTGTCCAAAATTTAAAAGCTAAACTCCAGACAGAGTGTGTCAGACAGCATATCAACATTACAGACTTCATGAGATTCTCTTTCTTCTTTCTGAAAGGAGGTCAAACAAATAGGCCTTTAGCGAGAAGCTCACCATTCCAGCTCTCATGTCTGAAGAACCAATAGCGTCCGCCTCCGTAGTTTACAAACACCATCACCACCAGAGCCAGGCTGCAGGAGCACAACAAGCAGAGCGTTACCACGAGGGCGACGGTCCCTTCGATCACACCAGCACCATTTTCCAATTAAGAAAACCTAATTAACTTCTTAATAAACTCCTATTAAAAGACTTTTACTGACACAGTCTCACAGTCAAGGACATTCATACCCTCTGAATGTGTCCAGAGAGCGCAGTCTTTGGCCGGCAGAGGCAGGAATGATGGATTCGGCCGAGGACTCGACCAACCTTCCTGGAGAGCCAAGCTCCTAAAACACACAGACACACAAATTCAGAACTAAAGTATCTTCAGCAAAAGATAAAAAAAAGAAAGTATTAAAGCTGAAAAGAGAAGGTAGAGGCAATGAAGAGCATGTGAAGTCTAAAATGTCAGGTAGAGTTAACACAGCCAAGCTCCCAGCCCCGAGTCAATATAGGCCTCTCTCAGGTTGAGTCCAGAGTCACTCAAGGAAAGCCAATCCCTGAGGTTCTAGAGTCAAGGACCAAATGGAGTGCTGCGTCACAAGCAGGTTGAGTAGAGTCACACATCTCTACAGGCAAGTTGAGTCAGAATCATCCCAGGCGAGTCAGAAGTCAAGTCCTGGGTAACGCAGGTGAGCAGTAAATGATGGTCCATTTCTTTATTACTGCAGAAATTGTTCAAATCTTTCTGTTTTCTGATACAGCATCCATTTACAAAAAACAACTGAATCGAGTCATTTCAAGTACATCAGATTTGTGCCTCAAGTCCCAGTGATCTGACATGATTCCCCTAACAATTACATGAAGAGGTGAAGGTGAATATTAAGAGATTCTTACGGAGTTAATGAGTCTCTCAGCCTCCATGGAGCTTCCCAACCGGAGGAGAAGATTCTTCACAGCATCAAGCCTGAAGGGACACACAGGACATTAACGGGAATAAACCATTAAAAAGGTGAGAACACTTCTCCTAGATTTCTCCCAGAGTACTGAAGATACCTTAGACTAAACTCAGAGTCACCCACCAAACCCAAAACCTCAGCCTCAAACACGAGTCAAGAAACCACCAGTCTCGTCCTCCAGGCCAGAAGCCGTTGATGCCCTCCACCAGTCCCAAAACCAACACTAAGCTGTTTTGCGTATGTGGAATAACCAACACCTACCCAACGGAACCATTCCTGAGACCCGAACATCCCAAATCCAACAGTAACTTGAAAGTTGAGTTGAGAGCCTTTTCTGAAACAACCTCTCATGTCCCAAAATCCCTGAACAGTTCAGATCTGAACATCAAGCTGCCTTCAAGCAAACCCAGATGCCTGTCTAGATATCGATGGCTCACAGTCAGTCTCAAATCCACCAACTTCATCAACCATCGATTCCAAAACCAGCTTTTTTGAAAAATCCCAAAAGCTACTAGGCTCAAAACCGTCAACCTTCACCTCCATCTCCAAACAACCAGAACACAGTCAAATGGAGATCAAATCTCAATGTCAAATGAAATCACATGTACGAATACTAAAGAAACTAGAGCAGCTAAGCACTACGTCTGATGCAGGAACGAAGAAAAGATGTCTAAACGCCATGTTTGAAGGTTCTGGGTTTCAGGCTCGAAGTACTTTCACCTTTCCCACTACAAACTCCAGTCTCCATCGGATAAGATATAAACCTTTTAAGGGCTAACTTTCAGCTTTGAAGGCAAAACATTAGCGGATTACTCGGATCGGACAGGATTTAAAATGTGCAGTCTTACCCCTTGACGGTGTTCCAGATGGCAGCCAGTACATACAAACTAGCAAACACAATGAACGCAAGCAAGATGGCTGGAAAACAAAAAAAAAGAAATATTGGACAAACATTACACACTGATCAGTCATCGTTAATCAGACACCTTTATTGAGCATCTATCCGTCCAAACGGCTCATTAGAGAACATTTTTGGAACCTTCAACCCAAATACAGATGATCAGCCAAGAAATGCTTGGTCCCAGGCCCCTACCTCCAAATAGCTAGCCTTGGGGCAGGACACTCATCGAAAGATTTGAGTTAGGCTCTCACGTTTGAGCTCCTGAGCAAAACCCTGAGCTCTAGAGAGAATCTGATTAATAATGGAGATGGAAATGTCTTGGCTGATCTTGAGCACTTGGGATATTCATCGACTTGAAGGCGACATCCTGCAAACTCAGATACATACGCAGGTAGCTGTTGATTGGCTCAGAGTCGGAGACTATGGTGCAATTGACCTGCAAGGGATCGTTCAGGTTCTTCACCCACAGGGAGTAGTTCCCGTGCTCTCCAAAGTGGAAATGCATCCTAATAGAGGAGGACAAAAGGTTAGACCAGTCCAACTTGGGGCAGGTTTTAATGGGTTAAGGAGGACGCTCACCTGCACAGCTCTGAGTTAGCTGGAGTGCTGTTGAGCTGCAGTATGAGGGCATGCTGGGTGCTCACAGTGAAGCCCACAGTAGTCGGCACTCCTGGTCCAGGCCTGGCGGGAACCACTCCCAGGGGCTGTGGCAAGCACTGAAAAATGTCTTAAATTGACTTCTCAAACCCACTTAAGGTAGTTGAAAGTAATGAAAACAGTAAGCACGGCAGCTCAATCCAAGCTCGCTTCCAGTTGAACTGGAGAGCTGGAATTTCCAAATTCCCAGAAGGAATTTAACCTCATATTTCAATCGCCCGCAGTAGTGAGAGCTGCAATTAAAGGTGTTGTCACTTCTGCCTCGTTTGTGTCCTGTTAAATTCAAATCCATGGACGATGATTGGACCACAAAAAGTGTCGATATTAAGTTACAAACAACTAGCATGGCTAGGATGAGAAGTTCCTATATCCCTCAAAAATCAATGATTTTTGGCTAAAAAAATTGGCTAATTGGAAAAGGGAACGTAAAAGTTTTTTGTCTAGAGCCTTGGACTGACAATATCAACCTAAACATCAACCTGTATTTATTTTTCAGTTTCACAGATCGCTTGTTCTTAATAGCCCTGGCACTGGCTGCAGCTGTTGCTAGGCAACGCTTTGTCCATTGGTTGAACAGTCTCATTTATCGCCCGGTTTATGACGCATTCCGTCCTTATGAAAAAAGTGAAAAAGTGAAAGTGACAACCCTTGTCATTGCGAGGTCACAGCACAGCAAGCGTGAACCACAACGAAATTGGACATCTGCTTTTAACCCATGCACACAAACACCGTGCAGCAGTGGGCAGCTATTGAAAGCGCCCGGGGAGCAGTGACGGGGACGGTACCTTGCTCAGGGGTACCTCAGGGCAACCTACTTGTGAGGGAATCGAACCCACAATCCGATGCAGGGCCAACTCCCTAACCACTAGGCCACCGCTGCCCATGTATGTACATGTACATGTACATATATATGCCCTTCAAAGCCCTTGATTTGGGACAAGCTATTTTGTCTACTAATAACTATACAGATGTTTGCAGAAGCTTCCCTGTGAAGGTGTTCAGGGGTGACTTACCTGAAAGCAGTGGTCAGACATGACGGACAGCATCATCTCCTCCTGGAGTTCGTTCATCACGGAGAGTGTCGCCTCGTCCATCTTCAGAACTGAGGCCTTCCGGCGAGGCCTGGAGGCTTTGGGGGAAGAAGGGACGTTCAAGATGAGAAAAAGTCACTTTCACTTTCTCTAAAAGTTCCAAACTATCTTTCACTCCTCAGTCCACTGATAGCAGCTTGTGGAGAAATAAAACCCACACTGGGGTTAGGATCATACACTGGATAGTGGAATGCATTCACTTACATTTATGGTATTTAGCAGACGCTCTTATCCAGAGCGACTTAAATTTCCTAATTACAGGGACAGTCCCCCTGGAGCAACTCAGGGTTAAGGGTCTTGCTCAGGGAGCCAGGGGTGGTAGTGCTAGAGGTGGGATTCGAACCGGAGACCTCTTGACCCAGAGGTCCGTAGGCAAGTACCCTACCACTAGACCACCGCCACCCCCTTACAATATAAAAATCTTATTTTTAGGATCTTATTTTAAACCTGGCTTTAGTAACACTTAACTTAGATTCGGGTTCTTCGTTACTTTAAATCTAAAACAAGAACTAAGAGTATAAAGTAAAAAGTACAGGAATTTTGTTTGTGCTGAAAGTGAACTGAATCTCACTCCATATTAATAGAATTCAAAGGCTATTAAAGCCTCAAACTTCAACTCAAATAAAAACAATCTACTGAAAATAATGAACTTCACTGCTTCACTTTCATCCATGTCTCTACTAGTTCTCCCATCTCCCTCTGCAAACACACCATCTAGATTAAGCAATCAGATAAATCGGGTGCGTTTAAACAGGGTAATCACCAAACTGTCCAGGATAAATTCACTCTAGAGCTCCACAGTTGGGAAAACTCTGCAAATAGACTCGCTGATTTATCAACTGGTAAAATTAAATAATAATCATTATTCAACAGAGAGAGATGGTTTACAATGGGGCTCAATGGAACCAGACTTCACTGTCATTTAATTAATGGCTTAAATGAATTTTGATAAATCACTTTTCTAATCTTCTCCAACCTAAAACAACATCTCAGACATCAGTGTCTCCACAGTCATCTGGTTCCATTCACCAACTCTGGGAACATTTCTGACTTGACAAATCCACTCAGAATAACTTTCTTTTCATTTTAAACATTTAACCATGAAACAAAATCACATACAACAGTCTTAATGAGACACTAAAATGACACAGCAAGTTTTTTGATTGGTTAAAGGGCTTGTTTGGATATTGCAGCATAAGAATTGTTGCAGGGCAATTAGATTTTGCATGATAATTTAGCAAAAAAAGGCCAACTTCACAGATTTTTACTCACCGGAACCTCAAAGTCCCTGGCCGACTTGACTCACTGAGACTGTAAGTTTCAGTAGCACATGAGGTGGGCCTGCGTGTCACATGCCTTGTCTAATCTGCCGTGAAAAAAGGCACATGCTTCCCATCCACTCACGCAATGGGAAGCGGGACTGTTGAAATTCCTCTAAAGGAATAACGTTGCAGTGGGTAAAACTAACAAAGACTCCCAAGAGGCAGGACGTGGTCGGATTAGAGAACTAGATTTAAGAGTTTTGTTGCGAAGACACATCAGTAACGAACCATTACACTGTATAATCAAACGTCTATATTCCTTCCTTAATCATAAGAGTATCTTTTTCCCTAATCTCACAAAAGTCATTTTTTACTTAAGAGAAACTGTTTACTTAACCACCATAACCAGTTTTACTTAATCACAAGTTACTTTCACGTTCCCTGCGTGTTGTGCTGTGTACTCACAATGACAAGAATGGTCACTTTCACTTTTACTTAATGATAATGAGTAACTTTTTAATTCATCAAAATAAATAACTTATTACTTAATAATAAAATTAATGTTTCAATCACAAGTGTATCTTTAAACATAGTCCCAATTGCTTAAAAAAAAATTGATATTTACTCAAATATCAGTACTTTTACACAATATACTTTAAATGCATCCGTCGCTTACGCAGAACTCACCACTATCACGCAGCCCTGATATGTTATCATGTTAACCGAAATATCAAAACCGACCACCTAAATATACTGAGATTTATTTAGTTTAATATTTAACAGAGCTATGTATTTCATTAAATATTTTTACTGAGTCACATTTTGTCTTTATTGTGCAGCCCTGCAGCGGACATTTCCAGGATTTATTTCGTTTTGTAATTCTTGATTTTTTTTTTAAAAAATCATTCACAGCAACAGATGCACTTCAGACCGAACCTAATCTCACACTGCAGTCCAGTGATAAGGGTTTAATATAATTTCACACGTTATCTGGTGTGAAAGTGCCTGATTTCTTCCATTTTATGGTCCCTGACTGACAGTCAGCTCTGTTCAAAGTGAAACTTCAGGAATGACTGGAAGGGAACAGAACCGAACAGAATGTCTGATTGGGCTGTGGCTCGGATTTGTCCATTTATTACATGAAAGCTGCTCTCCTGAAGCAGCTCACAGTCAGAGGCTGGTGTTCACCTCGGTTCGGTCCAGACACACAACACCGGTCCGGTTCCAGCCTTTATTGATTTATTTTTTTGTTGCTAGCTTTAAGCTAGCTTTAGCTTATCGGGCTAAAAACAAAAGGTGTTAATAAAGCTTCCCGCTCGCTGTCAGCTCGACTTGACACCTCCATTCAACACTTTAACTCCATTAAATGTTCAATAGAGGGCTGTTTGTAGAGACAGGTCCTAAATTAGCCATTTTAATCGCTTGTTTGCCCAGCTAGTGTGAATCTGACAAACACACTCGCGGTTACTTACAGGGGGGCTCGGCGGTGAGAGGAGCCACACAAAGGGCAAGAAATGACACGATTAACGCGGCTAAAACCGACCCGCGATGCTTCTTAGATACCATGTCCTCCGCCGAGAGAGCCTCCTTCCTTTTCTCTTCGTTACACTTCAGGATTTCGCTCTTCTTCATGATAGACTCTTCCAGGAACACCCCCGTTTTCTGTACAGATAGATTAGTCCACACCGCACAGCCATGGAGGGTGCGTCCCAATCCGAATACATGAGTGCACTCGGATCCCAGACCCCTAGGAAAGTCTATTTCGACGTTACAAAGTACCGAAATGGAAAATGTACCCTAAACTGTTACTCATAACCCATTGGATTTAATTCTCTTTTCTCTGCAGGACCTAAATTTTTTTCCTGTCCCCCTGCATGTCCTCTCTCACCTCTCTCACTATTTTAACAATAAAATCACTAATAACTATTTTCCATAGACCTTTCTTTTTAGTTGAATTGGTTGATTTCTATCTGCACTTACTGCAGTTAAAAGTTAAAAGGGTTCAAAGTTTACTTGCAGTCACAGTCTAGTGTGTAAACAATGCGTTATCAGGATCACTCAGTAAAGAAAGCAGACACATCCTTCTTAAACCAAGAACTAGTTTCTAAAGGAAGAAATCCAGAAAAATGTCTCTTATTCACAAATTTTTTTCTTCTTGGTTCATTTTTAATCAGCCCTCAGTGCTGAATTATGTACTCTGCATCCATGGATTTTAGCTCACTCTGTTCTGCTTACAGTGTTGAGTGTCACGGCAGGAGAACAATGTCCTTTGGTTTGGGAAGTACACCCACCAGATCAGGAGAGATCAGAATTACTAGTGTCGTAATGCTGACGGTGTAATCTTTTAAAAGGAGTTACTTCCCTATTACTATTGGTTAAAGCTTTTAACAGGACTGTTTATGGTCCTAGAGTAAGATGCGCGTTTGTTTATTCTTCTTTAGGTTCAATAAAAAATCAACAACAATGTGAACATAGTTTCATTTTGATCTTTTTTGGAAGTTTTAGTCTGGCTTCACCAACTTCAGAGCAATTAATGGCATCAACATGTTTAGGGACAAGGCCCCAAGATTGGAATCAGTGCCACCTACTGGTAAGGGATTCAAACCCATAACCTTCAGATCCTGGGGCCTCATTACCAACCACTGCCCCAGTGATGAGTAGGATGATCTATAGGATATTTGGACAGGGATTCATCTTACAATTTGGTCCTGCTTTTTAGCTTTTTTTTTTTTTTAGCGAGTTGCAGACAACTTTTGGGAAATTTTTTTGAGCCCTCAATATTGACCAGTTTGCCTTGTAATCTCTTCTACTCACTTCCTTGTACCTCGGCGGTGGTTCTTGGAGGTATGCATTTGGCGGCGCTCTGCCCTAACTGGGGTCACCTGGCACTTGATTATGTTACACGTTTTATGTTAACAAAATTCCTTTCCCTAAGCCTGACTCCAGGATTACAGCTAGTCCAGACCACAGCATGAAATATGTTCCCCCTAATGTTCAGCCTGAGCTGTCCTTCTAATATACTCATTTCTAATCCTGTCCATTCTCGTCACACCCAACGGAAATCTATGCATCTTTAAGTCTCCAGCTCCACCTCCTGTCTTTTCATCACCGTCTCCAATCCATACAACATAGCTGGTCTCACTACCGTCCTGTAAACCTTCCCTTTTACTCTCACTGGTACCCTTCTCTCACAAATCACTCCAGCCACTCTTCTCCACCCATTCCAACCTACTCTTCTTCACCTCTGGTATGTACTAGCTGACTACGGCCAGTGGGGTGGTCTACTAGACCTTCTGTGATATGAACACTGCTGGAGGTGAAAATCCCTCTTTACTGGATTAAAGCATCTTTTCATCTGTTGCAGTGCTTCTCAGCGATTAAGACCTTGTTGTATTTGTTAAAATTTAAGCGGATTCCTCCTCTGATCATCTGCTCATAAACTGAAAACACAACTTTGTTTTTCATTTCTGTTTAAAGGTCCAGAATTTGCACAGAATCCTGGGTTGTATGACATCGTGGCTCAGGATGTGTCTGTATGGCATGTTCCCAATGATATTTAGCTACAACACTGGACCACTGCTTCAATCCTATGTTACCACACAGAAAATCGCTTCCTCAGCCTCCATGGAAGAAACTTGTACCACTTATTCAAGGTAAAAACAGCAGTTAATCAGACCTATTATGGTATGCATCTTGAAGTTTAGACTTAATGTCACAGGGCGATGTTGAGGGCTGGACGCCAACGCAGAGCCGAGCTTCGTACTGGACTTTAATGACGGATAACGTGCACAGAACTAAACATAATAACCAAAATAACAAATGTAAAACATAACCCGAGTAAATTCACAGTGCGCACACAGTATGACCAGCGCCCTGCTCTGGTTCACTGGGGCTTATAACCCCAGCCCCAATGAGACATACCTGGCCCCCAAGCCTAGGTGCGCACAATCAGAGCAGGGCGCCCTCTACTGGCACAGGACCGTTACAGTACCCCTCCCCAAAGGCGCCTACTCCGGGGCGCCAGATCCTGCTTCATCCGAAGCAGGATCCCCCGAAAGGAGTATGTTAGGAAAATCGTAAATATTTATCATTGATGATGAACTGTTAACCTTTTCGTTATCCTTCTTGTTTTACGACTTCTGCAAAGAGCTTGTTACGACAGTTGACCTTTGTACCTGAACCTTCCCAGACACAGAATTCCTCTTCTCTGTTTACTATTTTGTAACAAGGAATGTGGGCTAATTGCCGTTGTAAAAATCAGGAAAGCAAATAAAAGGCTTGCAGAGGGAGAAGCAAATCGGAGGAGGTAACTGGTGTTGGCTGGTGCCTGGCTCCCCTTGCAAGTAAAAGCTGCAGATCCTGTGTCTGGTGTTTTCCTTCGTTCTACTGTCTCTGCTTACAGGAATTTTCTAACATAACATACTGCTTATACTGCTGAATACTGCTTAGTATTCAGGTTATGAACCAACTGATGTTTGGTGGAAATGCTCTAAGTGGTGACTACTTCGTACCTGAACTGAATAGAGCTGGTTCCCCATTGGTGGAAAAGGGTTTTCTGTTCATCCTCATTCGCTTTCCTTTAGGAAATATCCAGTGAAGTATGGAATTGGAGTTTGATGCACTAGTAACAGATCTATCGGTGGTTTACGACACTAGAAACATAGATACGACCAAGAACTAGTCCCAACTCAAGAGGTATGTCAGCAGCTCAGTCCTTTTAGATGGAAAAGATCTGAAAGTGATTCATTATACATTCTTACATACACAAGGAAGATCTAACCTCACTGCTTGAAAAGTGGCAAATTTTGATCATTTCTGCAACTTTCATTTAATTTTTGGTTTAATATGAATCTTTTCAGGAGAGTTTGAGCCTGGATTCATTGATTTCAGAGTGTTCAACAACAAGAAGGCAGCCATGGCCATCTGCTCTGGAGTCCGACCTACTGGCTGCAAAACTGAAACCGCAGTTTCTTACCTTTCATTCACCATTGACCCTTTGCTTTATGTCGTTTAGCATGTCTTCCAGCCCTGTGAGAACTTTTAGAGGATTCCTTGTTTTATGTTTCTTCTTCTTCTTCTTCTTCTTCTTCTTCTTCTTCTTCTTCTTCTTCTTCTTCTTCTTCTTCTTTTGGCTGCTCCAATTCAAACCAACCACCTGCATGTCCTTTCACACTAATGAGTTCACAGAAATTGTTAACCTAAAGTTGACCCCCTGAGAATGGTAAATAGCTGTACCTTCAAACAATCACATTCCTTAACAAAAAGTTAAGAGGGACCGCTTTATGACTTTGTTTATGATGGAGACCTGCTAAAGGGAAGATAACAGAGCTATTTATGATGCTGAAAAGGGAAAAAATGGAGATTTATGGATTTATGTAAATTCCAAAGGAGGAGAAAGGTTTTTGATGTGTATTTAAGGTCCAAGGTTGGAATAAGCATTAGGAGCTGCTCCCACTGGACCACCAATTGCTGAAACCAACCATTAAAAAGTGGTTTTGCTGCATTTCTTTGACTTCGTTTGATTTCTAACTTAGAAAAGGGGTCAGCAGTGGCCTAGTGGTTAGGGAGTTGGCCCTGCATCGGAAGACTGTGGGTTTGATTCCCCTCACCAGTAGGTTGCCCTGAGGTACCCTTGAGTAAGGTACTGTCCCTGTCACTGCTCCCCAGGAGCTTTCAATAGCTGCCCACTGCTGCACAGTGTTTGCATGGGTTAAATGCAGGGGTCCAATTTCGTTGTGCTGTGCTGTGACCTTGCAATGACAAGGGTTGTCACTTTCACTTTTCTTTTTTCAAAAATGTTTTGGACTTAGGGTAACACTTCAATTCTCCACGACGCCTCCTTCCAATATAATCCTCATCTCTCCTCTGGACATGTCCAAACCAACGCAACCTTGTTTCTTTTGTCCCCAAAATATCTAACCTGAGCTTTCCAATATATTCATTTCTAATCCTGTCAATTTTCGTCACACCCAATGGAAATCTCAGCATCTTTAAATCTGACACCTCCAGTTCTGCCTCTTGTCTTTTCTCCAGTGCCTCCATCTCCAACCCATACAACATAGATGGTCTCACTACTGTCCTGTAAACCTTCCCTTTTACTCTAGCTGGTACCAGTCTGTCACAAATCACTCCAGCCACTCTTCTCCACCCATTCCAACCTGCATGTACTCTCTTCTTCACCTCTCTTCCACACTCAACATTACACTGAACAGCTGATCCCAAGTATTTTAACTCCTTTGTTACCTCTACTCCCTACATCCTAACCTCTCTTTCATTCACACTCATGTATTCTGTCTTTGACCTACACACATTCATTCCTCTCCTCTCTAGAGCATATCTCCATCTCTCCAGGTTCTCCTCAAGCTGTTCCCTACTCTCACTGCAGATCACAATATCATCAGCAAACATAATCGTCCAGGGAGACTCCTGCCTAACCTCGTCCGTCAACCTGTCCATTACTATTGCAAACAAGAATGGGGTCAGCACTGATCCTTGATGTAATCTAACTGCTACCTTAAATGCATCCATCACTCCCACTGCAGATCTCAACACTGTTACACTGCCGTCATACCCATCCTGAACCACTCTCACATACTTCTCTGTAATACCTGACTTCCTCATACAAACCTCCTCTCTAGGCACCCTGTCATATGCTTTTTCCAAGTCCACAAAGCCACAATGCAAATCCTTCTGACCTTTTCTATACTTCTCCATCAACACCCTCTGTTAGAAAATTCCTGTAAGCAGAGACAGTAGAACGAAGGAAAACACCAGACACAGGATCTGCAGCTTTTACTTGCAAGGGGAGCCAGGCACCAGCCAACACCAGTTACCTCCTCCGATTTGCTTCTCCCTCTGCAAGCCTTTTATTTGCTTTCCTGATTTTTACAACGGCAATTAGCCCACACTCCTTGTTACAAAATAGTAAACAGAGAAGAGGAATTTTGTGTCTGGGAAGGTTCAGGTACAAAGGTCAACTGTCGTAACAAGCTCTTTGCAGAAGTCGTAAAACAAAAAGGATAACGAAAAGGTTAACAGTTCATCATCAATGATAAATATTTACGATTTTCCTAACATTTCCCTCCTGTTTATCATTGATAAATGTCCATTGACAAATTCCAGTACTGCATCTCTTTTCAGTTTTCTGCAGTTTCTTCATTTTCATAACACCTTTAACAATTTACACAAAGTTTCTTTGTTGTCTGAGAGGAGGGTGTAATATTCTTCACTCAACATCACGTCTCGCATTGACTGCGCTATCATTCTGGAGAGCATTGCTCTCAAGCAAGAGATGACACATCCTGTGAAAAGACAAAATAATAGAAGCACAATAACCACGGGTAGCATTAATTTCAAAAGCGTCAGTTTCCATCCTCTAGACAGGAACCAGGAGAAGGGGTCCCACGGTTGGTAAACATTGTCTTGGGACATAGCATGTTGGATTTTCTTCATCTGGTCTATGGCCTCAGTTATCTCGTGTCCTTCACTAGTGCTGACAGGAATATACTTACAATGAGTATCATTTAACATTACACAAACCCCTCCTTTCTCAGCGGTTAGTAAGTCAAGTACCATTCGATTTTGTAGCACCATCATCCTTATGCTTGACTGCTCCTCATTGTTTGTTTCCCATGATTTTATATTAGCGTTTAAAAATAGACTCAATCGATAATCTATGGTTTCAATTCTTAACATATTCTTTGCTACTCCCACCCAGGGGAACAAAGCCAATGCCACCTTACTCCCGGTAGTCCAATGCTTAAGCTCCTCAGGTACATCGGACCCCCAGACCGAACCGTGGGGTTGGACTTCCACCAGCGACCTTCGTGCCCTTGAGACACGGACCGCACCCCAGCCGCTGGGTGATGGTTCACAGGCTCGCTGGACACGTAGCCAATCAGTGTAGTTGGTTGGATGGGTTCCGTTGTTCCCTGACATGGCATTAGGTGGCATTCCGGAGTCTTTTATTGCTTTTCGCCCCCCTGTGTGTGATGTGTTACCTTTAGGAATGATAAACGTGTGGTCCGTAACTCTTACTGGGGCTCAAACGCCACTCCATTGTCCAGGTAGGCGTGCTCAATTACGCACTCAGACTCAGATGAGGGCAATGGGAGAGCAGTCAAACTAGGATGAGCGGATGATACTGGCATAAAAGAACAAACAGAACATCCTGATACATTTCTACTCCTTGCTACCAACTCAGCATAGTGAAACCAAACATTGGTGTGATAAGTATGGGTTAAATTTCCTGGTTCGTGGGGTTCATTGGCATTGTTCAGCACCTCTCATGTCTCTCGTCATGATTTTCCTGTGGATTATAAAAATTGTAACAGCAAACCCTGAAATAGTACCATGAACGTAACTATAAGAACTATAATTTTTCCCAACATTGTTTCAAGTGTGGTAGGATATCCTAAAGCAGTAAGGGGTGGCTGGTTTCTTCACTGACTTTGAGACGAGCTGCTTCTAAACCACAACCCCCCTTTGTAGTCAGACTTCACCCTTTACTGCGTGGCTCCTACCTCACTTTCTAAGGTTGATTTTTTACAGTGTGACAAATGTATCCACGTGGGACGCTCAGCAATTTTTACAGCAGTTGGGGTGGTCATTACTTGGTATGGACCTCCCCAGGGTGGGCTGGACCAGTTTTTCTTCTTAATTACTTTAGTGAACACCCAGTCCCCTATGCGCACTGGGGTCCCTCCTGTGGGAGCAAAGGAGACTCTGGTGTTACATTAACTGCTCTTATCTCTCTGTTACCCAACATTTTCCTCATATAATCAACAAGATCCAGATCATCATCAGGGTCATTAATATTGCTATCTAAATCCAGTAGCCTTAATGGTCTACCATACAATACTTCAAATGGTGTTAAAGAACTGCCAAAAGTTGGAGTTATATTCATTCTCAGCTGAACTAGATCTATTCACTGTGGCCATTGTCTGCCAGTTTATTCCATGCATTTCCTTAGTTTAGATTTTACTGTACCATTTGTTCTTTTCACTCACCCTGTACTTTGGGGGTGGTAACTACAGTGTGTTTTTAAGTCTATTCCTAAATTTGATGCCATTTTACTCACTATCGTGTTGACAAAATGGCTGCCATTATCGCTGTACAGTGATACCCCAAAAGTGGATATTATTCTTTTGCATATGGCTTTGGCCACTGTTAGGGCGTCTGGAGTTTTTTATAGGAAATAATTCTGCCCATCTAGAGAACGCATCCACCAGCACCAAACAACACTTGTAGTTCAATGAAATCCTTATGTATTGTATGGAAAGGGTAAGGTGCTGGGGGGATGCCCCTCTATTTGGTCTGATGTTGCTCTGTGGATTATGTTTCAAATACACAGGGCAAGCCATACACATTTTTTTTTAAAATATTAAATCCATATTTTGTTTATTGTTTATTTACCAGGCCTACCATCCCTCCTGTTGAGACATGGCATCGCCCATGTCGTCCATTGCAGAGGGAAAGCCATGTTAAGGGGTGTATCACAGATCTTTTTTGCAAGGGGCGAACTACCTCAGCGAAATGTGCCACCCATGCTCTACAATAATTGCACAAGCCTAAAAAAGACATCATTTGTTTTTTTGTTTTAGGCCTAGGTGCTGATAATTTTGCAGTTTTTCTCTCTGTATTTACCATTCTACCGTCAGGTGTGAGTGTATGTCCTAAATATTTAACACTAGTTTTAGCAATATTGTAGCTTATCTTTATTCACCTTATTACCCAAATCAGTTAGATATTTGAGCAAAGCTAAAATATCCTTTTTACATATTGACTCTGATTTTGATGCTAATAAAATATCATCTATATAAACTAATATTTGGCTGGAACATGGAGGACTAAATTTAGCTAAACAACTTTGTATAGCGGCGGAAAATATAGTAGGCTTTCGCAGTACCTTTGTGGTAACCTTGTATACGTATACTTTTTGTGGTCCCAGTTTGTGGACTAGTTTGTCATATGCTGGGTCGGATCCTGGATTACTTTTTAATCTCAACGTCATATGTAACTCTCCTTCTTTCATCATATCTGAGTCCTTATTCACATGTTTCCAGCTTTCTCTAGCAATTGTCCTGGAATATTGCTTTGCTCTTGAGTTGGTGAGTCTAAACTCCAAAGATAGTAGACCTCTCCTTCAGCTTTTACTGAAAAAATGTCACTATTTTCTCCTTTTCGTCTTGCAATCATTCCTCCTTTACTGTCAGAAATGATACATATATCCAATTTAACCATTACATCTCAACCCAGTAAATTATATGAACAACAACTGGCCAGTACTACAGGAGCATGGACGGTTGATCCCATAGCAGGGTCAGTTATTGCAAGTGGTTTAGTTAAGAATTTGGTTTCAATACACCCATTAGCAGATCGAACATTTATGATGTCTTCTGATACTGGCAACCAGTCTACATCTTCTCTCATTACTGTCCTACAGGCCCCACTGTCACACAGAAAAAGGCCATCAGGCATTTTAAAAGCATCTAAATTTGGATATAAGTTTGTTTGCACGTAAGGGGGTTTCAGGGAGGATCCCATTTGTCTCTCCAGGGCGGGAGGTGCAGCTGCAGCACTTACTTCGGCATGATGTCTTTAAACTTGAGTCTCACTGCACATGCCTCTATTGCTTTAATTTTACCATTGTTTCTTTTATTATTATTATTATTATAATATAATTATATAATGTGAATTTTATTATTAATATAATTTCATTATTTATTTTTTCATTTATTTACTTATTTATTTTACTTATTTACTAATGCCGCTTTCTACCTCCTGGCACTCCTCCTTCTCTATTTCTCTATAAATCTTCTAAAACCTTAGTACTGAAAGAACCATCTGGAAACCCATGTTTTACAATTGACTCAATGCACATTGTCGGGTCAGTCATCTCTCCATATTTCCTACATAAACAGCCAGCCTTTTACACTCTTAATCTCTCTTTCTTCCTAGATCCCGCGGACTGTGAGGTTCCATATTTCAAACGCATTCGCTCTTAACTTTTATTACCTCAACCTTTCTCGAAAGAGTTGGACCCAATCTACTCTCAGTTCTCTTGAACTGTCCTCTAGGTACAGGTCCCTACTCCGTTACCCTGCTGGGTCCACTAAGTCCTTTTGCCTAGGTGTGCCCAAGTCCCTGACTTAGTCTTATGCCTTCTCCCATGACAGACCTCACAGGCAGGAGAATCTAGGGGTTAAACTAAAAAATTTTCTTTTATCTTTTCTTTCTTTTTTCTCTTTTCTTTCTATTTTTATTTTCGGTTTTCTTTCTTTACACCTGTTGCCTGTAGCCACAATATTTGGTAAACTTGAATTCCTCTAGAATGTCCCAATAACATTCACAAGGCTGCCTCAAACATTTACTTCATTTGACAACAAGGCACTCATGAGTCCACTGTGGTGGGTCACTAATGGCCCTAAGAGGACTTTTCTAAACACTCTCTGGAGAACAAGCTTCTAGGCTAGACCTATTGTCCAGTCCGGTCCTCCACCAGTTCTAACCTGCAGAGATGAGAAACAAGCTTTCGATTCTGTTAACCACCACCCAAATCCTCCATGCGGAGATCACCAGTCCAGTCCTTAGGGACAACTTCATGTTCGCACCGCTAGGTTTCAAGCTGCTCCTTCTGTTTCAGTACTCAGGTCTCTCCCCATTCACACAGACAGACAAACAAACAAACACATAGCTCAGTCTATAGTAACTAATTTTAGCGCATTTCTAGGAGCACCTCAATTGACTATATACTAGTACAATTAGACATCTAGGGCAATCCTTCTGATCTACTTTGTAGGACTGTGAGAGTCCCAGACTCTCTAGACGTCTCCTCTAAGGCTCCCTGAACCTTCCAGCTTTTCCATAAATCCTTGTCTTACCTGTTTTCCCACGCTCTCACCATCTCAACCAAATGATGTTCAGTTCGCGTCAATCTGGTCCAGCGGAGCAACTCGAGACTTACTGGCTTCACATAGAACTCACTAGGCGCTTTCATCCACGTCCCACCAGGGGCTGCAGCCAGACTTCAGCTGCCTGCAAGCCTCCAGGACACGATCTGTGTGCAGTCCTGCCTGGCGCACTGCGTCATGTTAGAAAATTCCTGTAAGCAGAGACAGTAGAACGAAGGAAAACACCAGACACAGGATCTGCAGCTTTTACTTGCAAGGGGAGCCAGGCACCAGCCAACACCAGTTACCTCCTCCGATTTGCTTCTCCCTCTGCAAGCCTTTTATTTGCTTTCCTGATTTTTACAATGGCAATTAGCCCACACTCCTTGTTACAAAATAGTAAACAGAGAAGAGGAATTTTGTGTCTGGGAAGGTTCAGGTACAAAGGTCAACTGTCGTAACAAGCTCTTTGCAGAAGTCGTAAAACAAAAAGGATAACGAAAAGGTTAACAGTTCATCATCAATGATAAATATTTACGATTTTCCTAACACCCTCAGAGCAAACATTGCATCATTGCATCATCTCTTTTCTTAACCTAGCTTCCTACTCTTTCCTATAACTTCATGGTGTGGCTGATTAACTTTATCCCTCTATAGTTATCACAGCTCTGTGCATCACCCTTATTCTTGAAAATCAGTACACTTCGTCTCCACTCCTCAGGCACTCCTCAGTTGCCCTGTGATGTCCCATATCACACACCGCTACCATCGATCACAAAGAAGCCGAACTTGCTGTTAGACAACACTGCTGTAGGAGCCTCGGTGTGAAAGTTATTGCGGAGATAGAGTGAGGTATCGATGGGGTGGAACGGCTCAAGTTCAATGTTGATCATCTTCTCTTTGCTCTCCTCGTCCATCAGATAGTTCCTCCACTGCTTTTGGTGCTGCTCTGCCAAAGACTGCGTGAGCTTTTGTGAGCCCAAGCTCCCTTTCGAAGAGGATGCAGACAGAGAGCTAAACACAGAGGATTCCTTAAGGATCAAAGAGGAAGAGTCTTTCACACAGTTCAAGCTCGGTATCAAACCCTGTCATCCTCGCTCTCCATGTCTCCTGTCTCAGAATCTGAGGTGCAGAATTTGTTGTTTCAACAAACCAACTTTCTTGAAGCACACTTGCTTGCTGATGTTTTTTGGCTCTTTCTTCCTCCTTTTCTTGACCTTGTTTTTGTCTTTCTGCTGCTTGGAGCTCAGTGTCCCTGCTCTTGGTTCCACTGCGAGACATTCCACATAGACTCCTCAACTGGTTACCCTGTTCTAGGTCTGCTGAATTGTGAGGGAAAACAGAAGACTGTGCTCTGAGCACCCTTCTCAGAGCTCTCACATGACTGCTCAGTCACTGGAATCTTTACCTGTCTCTCCTTTTCCGTTAGACTATTCCTCAGCTGCCCCTGTTTGAAGCTATCCACCAGGGTCCCATCATGCACTGGGGTCTGCTGAGTGAGTTAAGATTTTGAGATCTTCAATTCTGCTTCAATATCTCTGACATGCTCTTGCAGCTCTGTGTGCTTACTGGCCTCTCTCCAGGCTTTTTCCAGTTCAGCCTGCAGAGTGGTGCTGTTGTCCTGCACCTGCTTCAGCTCTGCTCTGGTCCTATTCAGCTGTTCTTCCATAGTGGCCATTCCCTCTAGACAACATTTGCAGCTTGCAGTTCCTCAGGACTTCCCTCTCTTGCATGAGTTTACTGAACTCTCCATGAAGCTCACCATTGTCTTGAGCTAGAGCCTTTCTTTCCATTTCCATGGTTTCGATTTCACTCTGGCAAAGAGACAAGAGGCTTTTCTCTGAGTTGAGGAAGCAGATTGGTGATCTTTTCCTCATGTTTCAGTCTTTCATTTGTTGCTAAGGTGGTCACCTGCAAAGCTGAGGCCTTGCTCTCTGTCAGCTGTTGGTTGAGCCTTGTCAGCAACTCCTTCTGTTGAGTGATCTGACTGTTCATGCAGCTGATCTGTTCATCTCTCTGGTGAATGTCCATGAGAAATGCGCTGTGTTTCACATTGGCCTGTCTGAGTTTTTCTGATTCAGCCCTTAGGTTCTCCTGAGTACTGCCCAAGCTGTCAGTTAACCAAACTACCTGTTCACCTAGGTCCTTACAGACTTCGTCACATTCTAGGTACCCAGCCTGCCTTTCCTCAAGTTTCCTATTTACTAACGTACCTCAGACTGGTTGCTCTCCTGCAGCTGGTGGCCTGGAGGCCTGGAGGGAGACATTGTCATCTAATCTCTTACACTTTGCATTCAAGACATCAAGATCCTGGTTCCGTGCACAAATTTCCTGATCCTTAGCAGTGAGCTCAGCCTCCATTTTCTGGAGCTGCTCGGAAAAAACAATCTTGGCCTGTCTTTCCGCGCCCAGAACAGACAGCCACACATTCTCAGATTCCTGAAGTGTTTGTTCCAATCTTTGAACTTGCAATGTCAGTTCACTGATTCTTCCATCTTTCTCACTAACCTGGAGCTGCTCCTTCTCTGCTTTCTGCTTGACAGACGGGTTAGTGGTACTGGGTTTGGGGGTCGACT
This sequence comes from Hepsetus odoe, assembly GCA_017165825.1. NCBI lineage: Eukaryota > Metazoa > Chordata > Actinopteri > Characiformes > Hepsetidae > Hepsetus > Hepsetus odoe. The sequence goes on from CM029377.1 coordinate 20,577,724, forward strand.
CCCTCGTTGCACGGTGCAGGGGGCATTCTCTGCCGGCTTCCTGCTTTCCGTATCAGGGGCGGAAAAGGTATCCTCCTTTTATGCCAATGTCCCGCTCTCCATGTTGTGGGCGGCCTTCTTTGCCATCTTCCCGTGTTGTATGATGCAGGGGGCGTTTTCTGCCGTCCTTCCACGTGGAATGGTGCAGGGGGCATTCACTACCAACGTTCCGCTGTGATTCACGTAGTCGCTCACCCTCGTCTCCCAGGTTTCTATAAGCTGCAACATCTTTTTGATCGTGGCTGCACTCGTCCGCAACACCCACTCTTGTTCACTCTGCTGATTCGCAATGTCCACACATTGACGGCTCATTTCTGTAATGGTGGCGGGGTGCGGGAAGGACCCAATGCAGAGGAACAAATGCAGAGCCAGGAATCAGGAACATAGCTTTATTGCTCATACTAACAAAAACAAGATCCAAGGAACTGCAGTCTGACTATACCAAATTACCAAAACCACCATTAACTGTAGGCTTCGCCTAGTGAATGAGTCGCGCTCTGTTCTGACACATCGGGGCTTAAATAGCAGCCCCAATGAAGCACACCACTCAACCACTCCACTGTCCTTTCTTTCATTCACACTCATGTATTCTGTCTTTGACCTACTCACTTTCATTCCTCTCCTCTCTAGAGCAGATCTCCATCTCTCCAGGTTCTCCTTAAGAGAAAAAGACATGGGGACTCCTGTCTAACCTCCTCCCTCAACCTGTGCATTACTATTGCAAACAAGAATGGGCTCAGTGCTGATCCTTGATATAATCCCAGCTCTACTTTAAAAGCATTTCACTCCCACTGCAAATCCTGAACTACTCTCACATACTTCTCTGTAACACCTGACTTCCTCATACAAAACAACAACTCTCTAGGCACATAACCATAATGCAATCATGTAATGAAAAAGATGATGATGAAGGCGGCTTCTTTGGTACAGAATTTTAATCAGCTTTAAAGTCACTGCTCCTGAGTCCTGAATATAGACAAGCTGATTTAAAAAATCTATAATCTGAGTTTTGGCCCCATCATTTTTACTCACTTCGTGAATGTCCAGAAAGGACTTTTCTATGGTATTGGGCTCGTCAGGATCTTATTATCTAACCATTAAATATGACTTGTGTCATAACAGTTTTAACTTCAAATAAACTAATATTGAAGGCAAACATAAGATATTTCCTTGCTGTTCTCATCAAACAAGTGTATTGACCAATGTATTCTGTTACATCTTGTTGACCTGCTTTGCAAAGTTAACATGTTTACATTTAAAAGTAGCCAGGCAACTTTTTAGTTTTTACTTTTTTAAAAGCGCCAAAACATTTTTTTTTGATACATACCTCATAGTAACTACATTTCAAAGTATATAATTTACAACACTCTCCTGATGACTATTTAGTGCTGCAAGAAATTCCTGTTTATTACTGCTGCCTTGATGATGCCCTGTGTTGTCCTTATGCATTCTTTATTGCCATCTTGCTAGTAGGTTCACCTGTGTGTAGTCTGTTATCCCTCTTATCCCAGGTATTTCTGGCCTTGTGTATAAGTGGCCTTTGTTCTGTTTTTCTTTTTTTTTTTTTTTTCATTTTTGTCATTTAACAAAAAAATTTTATTCTTTTGATTGTGTTCCTTAATCTTGGTAGCTGTGCTGGATTTATTTAAGTGTTCTGTTCAAGTTCATCTCAAGCCCATCTACATCATGCTTCAGTGTCCCATCAGTCACAACCGAGAACCAAAGTTGAAAGAAGTGGAGCTGTATGGCCCCAGAGTTTCCAGGTCCCTGTCCCTGTCTGGCTACTACTGCATCCTTGCATCTTTTCAATTCCCTGGCCTACCTCTCAATTCTCTGAAAAGTCAGCACCTTGGTTCCCTGTCAGGCCATTTTGTTGCTGAACACAATTTAATGAGAGTTTTCCAGTAAAATTGTGACTCATAAGTAGGAACAGCAGTGGGCAGAGTATACAGCCCTGGGGAACCCCATTGCTCTCCGTTTTCCAGAATTTAAACCGGATGTAATAAAAAACCACAGAGTACGCCAGAGTCTTGCGTAATTCCCCAATGAAGGGATATGAGGATCTTTCTTTTCCTTTTTTTCAGTTTTGCAGCAGATTTGTCCTTTTTAAGAGGGAATTACTTTAACAACATTTTATGTGGCACAGTGGAACATTTCATTTGAAAGGACTATTTGTCATTGTAAAACACAGCACAGCATGTCCTCTGCGTTAAACCCAGACACCAAATGGGCAATAGGGGATTTCCAGTACCCAGGAAGCAGAGATGGGGACAATACCTTTCTCAAAGGTACCTCAGAGTACCTTTGATTCTAGCCCACAATCCTCCGATTATGAGGCCTAGCCTGTGAAGCTAGGATTAAAACTCTTTGTGCAAAAATAAGCTTTTCACTCGAACCTAATGTGAGGAAGGTTGTATATTTACCTCAACAGTCAGCAAATTTGCTTTTAGGTACTGTCCTTTGTGTACAAAAGTGACAGTGAAAACTCTCTGACTTGAATGAAATACTGTTTAATTTACACTTACTGGGAAAGTCCGTTTTGCTTTGTTTGTGTTCTTCAGGTTCCTCATTTACAACATGCACTTTTTTGTAGTTACTTTTCTACAACACTTTGCAAAGTGATCAGTTTAAGTACAGGCCTCTCCATGTACTGTCAGGTCTAGTAGGTTTTTATTGTCATTTCAACCATCTACACAGTACATAGTGAAACGAAAAAACGTTCCTCCAGGACCATGGCGCTACACAAGTCAACTAACATTACATAGAACCCAAGACAAGACTAGTGCAGACAGGACAAGAGTAACAGTTCAGACAAGGTTATAAAGAACAATTGCAAAGACTGGACATTCATCCCACAAGAGACAGGCAGTATGAGCATGAATATGGGTGGAATAGTGCAGCAGTCTAATGAGCAGCACTGTAAAAGTGCAGAGTGTAAATATTATTATTATTATTATTATTATTAGTAGTAGTAGTAGTAGTATCTGTTCTTATGAGTTTAATATCTGATATGTCCTCTATATGAGGACTGCATATTAAATAGATTTTTAGAACAGTCTGTTGCATGGATTGTGGGCGGAGGTGCCTAGTGGTTAGGGAGTTGGCCACACGATCGGAAGATTGTAGGTTCTAACCTCTTACCAGTAGGTTCAATTCAATTTATTCTTGTATAGCGCCTTTTACAACAGAGTTGCCCCAAGGCACTTTACATTGGTGGTAGATGGTAGACAGGTTATAGTACTAGAATTTAATGCCAGATGACTACGGAGGAGAGGAACCAAAAACTCCACTATGTGGAGAAAAAAAACCTCTGAGGGTCCAAGGTCGACTGGCTACCCAACCCCCTTGGGTATACTAGCAGTATAAAGTTAGTTTGGTTTTAAACTCCAGGATCAGTGAGGAGTCTCAAGCTGCTTCCCAGGCACCGATGAGCCACCAGGATCCCTTGGGGCATCAGATGCACCGCACAGACCAGATGGTAGTTCGGCATTGGACTCAGGCGATGACCACAGCAGGCCCCCCCGGACATGTGGGGAAAGAAATGGAATGGGGATGGTCAGTAATGAGCAGGATCCAGTAGTGACTGACACAGAAATGAAACAATACAGTGCGATGGCATGTATAGCAGCACCAGCGACATTAGTAATGGTGCATTATGGTGATTGGTGCGGGTAAGCTAAACTAAAAAAGTAAGTCTTCAGCCGTGATTTAAAGGCTGAGACTGATTCGGCATCCCGTACGTAAGCAGGTAAGCTATTCCACAATCTAGGGGCCCTGTAACTGAAAGCTCGTGCTCCTATACATTTATTTATGCGAGGGACAATTAGGAGATCTTTATTCTAGGATCTAAGTGGGCGATTACGTGTATAGGTATTAAGCAGTTCGGTTAGGTATATTGGGGCAAGACCTTTAAGTGCCTTGTAGGTTAAGAGGAGGACCTTGAAGTCAGCCCTGTACCTAACAGGAAGCCAGTGAAGCAAGGAGAGTATGGGAGTTATGTGGTCGTACTTCCTGCTCCTGCTAACAATCCTAGCGGCTGTGTTCTGAATGCGCTTTAGGGTGCTTAATGTGCCCTGAGAGCTTCCAGAAAGTAGGGCGTTACAGTAATCTAATCTACTGTATACAAACGCATGTACTACTTTCGCCGTGTCTTCCATTGACAGAAAACGCCATAGTTTGGCAATGTTCCGAAAAAGCATGTCTTCGCAATTGAATTAACATGGGGATTAAATTAAAGATTTGAATCAAAGATAACACCAAGGTTACGTGCCAGAGTACTAACTGAAAACTTCAACCCTGCATCCCGGATATACGAAATGAAGTTGGCCCTGTCTACATCACTACTACAAAACAAGAGCAGCTCAGTTTTTTCGGTGTTTAGTGAGAGGTGGTTTTTATTCATCCAATCCCTAATATCATTGAGGCAGCTAATTAAAGTGCCGGTTGATTCTTTATCACATGATTTAAAAGATAGGTATAGCTGAGTGTCATCAGCGTAGGAGTGGTAACTAACATTATGCTTCCGTATTATAGTGCTTAGTGGGAGCATGTAGAGGGAGAAGAGCACTGGGCCCAACACTGACCCTTGTGGGACTCCATAGTTAACTAGTGACATAGGTGAGGGGGTGCCATAATCATCCATTTGGATGAAGTAATAACGGTTTGTGAGATAGGATTTGAACCATTTAAGGGCTGTTCCGCTAATGCCGACAGTGGAGTGAAGCCTATTTACTAAAATGGAATGATCCACCGTGTCAAACGCAGCACTAAGATCTAAGAGAACAAGAACAGTGATGTTTCCTGCATCACTTGAGAGCATTATATCATTCACCACTCTAGTTAGAGCAGTTTCTGTGCTGTGGCCGTGCCGGAAGCCTGATTGGAATTTATCTAAGAGATTATGCGTATCTAGATATGACTGTAGTTGTCTCGCAACTAATTTTTCTAGAATCTTAGAGAGAAACGGGACATTAGTGTCACGGATGAGGTGTTTTGGGCACGATAGAGGGCGCTCTGTTCTGACTGAGCACTCCTGAGCTAATGAAGGCACAGGTGTGCCTCATTGGGGCTGACATTTCAAGCCCCGATGAGTCAGAACAGAGCGCGGCTCATTTGTTAGGCTCAGCCTACACACTCTGAGCAGACGCTGCAGCTGATAAAGACCTGGGAGACAGAGGCGACTTCTCTGGACCTCCATGAGCATCTGGACGGTGAGGAATGGGTGCGATGGACGCAGACGGCCACGGCCAGGGAGCTCGAGCACTGTCTGAAGAATAAGACGTCACTGCTCCCACTCGATATCATCTTGGATCCAGAGCTTTGCAGGGATCTGTTCGCGCTTTGTCTCCGGATGCTGGTCTCCATGGCTGCAAGAGCACAGCACGCGACATGGAAGGCGGGGCTTCGTTGACGGCGAGCTTCACGCAACGTGGAAGGACAACAGTCAACGAGCCCTACGTCATTCAAAGCGGAACACTGATAGCGGAGCTGCCCTGCGCTGTTCAACACGGAGATTCAGCGCTGAAAGCGCCGCGCGACAATCACCGCTATCCGCCAGCAGAGAAAGCGCCACGCGCAGCTGATAGAGGAGCCACGGTAAAGCATTCTCCCTGTGCGGCTAATGGAGGCGTTACGGTAAAGAATTTTCCCTGCGCGGCTAATGGAGGCGTTACGGTAAAGAATTTTCCCTGCGCGGCTAATTGAGGCGTTACGGTAAAGAATTCTCCCGTCAGGCGCATGAGACCCACCCTGAAGCAAGTAAAGACCTGGCCCACAGGAGCCATCTCTGCTCTTCAGGACTGCTTCGAACGCACCAACTGGGACATGTTCAGGGAGGCTGCAACCTACGGTGACTCCATCAACCTGGAGGAGTACACAGCTTCAGTGACTGGCTACATCAGCAAGTGCATTGAGGATGTTACTGTCTCCAAGTTCATCATATCCCGACCCAACCAGAAGCCAGAGATGACCCCGGAGCTGCGCAGACTCCTGAGAACCCGGGACAAGGCCTTCAAGTCAGGGGACGAGGCCGCCCTAAGAAAAGCGAGTGCAAACCTGTCTCGGGCCATCAGAGCAGCAAAGCGTGCTCACGCAGAGAGAATCCATGGCCACTTCAAGAACACTGGTGACACGCGGGGCATGTGGCAGGGCATACAGGCCCTCACCTACTACAGGACATCTCCACTTGCCTGTGACGGTGACCCCACCCTTCCAGATGCGCTGAACCACTTCTACGCATGGTTTGATGCAGTGAACAACACGCGTATGAGGAAGACCACCCCTCCTCCAAACGACCAGATTCTCTGTCTGGCCACAGCCGAGGTGAGAAGATCTCTTCTCAGAGTCAACCCACGGAAAGCTGCCGGTCCAGACAATATTCAAGGTCGTGTGCTCAGAGGATGTGCAGAACAGCTGGCAGATGTTCTCACCGACATCTTCAACACCTCTCTGAGCACCACTGTTGTTCCAAGGTGCTTCAAGACCACCAGCATCATTCCAGTGCCAAAGAAACCATCCATCTCCTGCCTCAATGACTATCGTCCCGTCGCACTCACACCCATCATCATGAAGTGCTTCGAGAGGCTGGTCATGAGGCACATCAAGTCCCAGATCCCCTCCTCACTAGACCCCCTGCAGTTTGCGTATCGTCCCAACCGCTCAACAGACGATGCAATCTCCACCACCCTCCACCTGGCCCTTTATCATCTGGACAGAAAGGACAGTTACGTCAGAATGCTGTTCATCGACTACAGTTCAGCATTCAACACCATCATCCCTCAGCACCTGAGTGAGAAGCTGAGGCTGCTGGGCCTGGCCTCTGTAACTGGATCCTGGACTTGCTGACTGGGAGACCCCAGTCATTCAGGATCAGTAGCAGCACCTCCAACACCATCACACTGAGCACAGGAGCCCCCCCAGGGCTGTGTGCTCAGCCCACTGCTGTTCACACTGTTGACCCACGACTGTGCAGCCAAGCACAGCTCGAACCACATCATCAAATTCACTGATGATACAACCGTGGTGGGTCTGATCAGCGGTGGAGACGAGGCGGCTTACGATAGAGGAGATACAAGAGCTGACGGACTGGTGCAGAACCAACAACCTGTCACTGAACGTCGACAAGACTAAAGAGACGGTTGTTGACTTCAGGAGATCACGTCGGGACCACACTCCACTTATCATCAACACCTCACCTGTGGAGATGGTCCAGAGCACCAAGTTTCTTGGTGTTCACATCACTGACAACCTCACATGGTCCCTCAACACCAACTCCATCATAAAGAAAGCCCAGCAGCGCCTCTACTTCCTGCGCAGACTGAGGAAAGCCCATCTCCCACCTTCCATCCTCACCATCTTCTACAGAGGAACCATTGAGGGCATCCTGAGCGGCTGCATTACTGCCTGGTACAGGAACTGCAACGTCTTAGACCGCAAATCCCTACAACGGGTAGTGAGAACAGCTGAGAAGATCATCGGGGTCTCTCTGCCCTCTGTACAGGACATTTTCACCACTCGCTGCATCCACAAAGCAACCAGCATTGTGGATGATCTCTCCCACCCGTCCCACACTCTCTTCTCCCTCCTGCCATCCGGGAAAAGGTTCCGCAGCATACGGGCCTCCACTTCCAGGATGGGAAATAGTTTCTTCCCCCTGTCCATCAGACTCTTGAACTCTGAAACCACCAATATCTTGAACTCTTAAACCCAGTCCACTTTTCATCCCGCATTTATTCATTTGTCATGTTGCACTCTTGCACTTTAAATTCAATAACACTGCTCCACCACACTGCTACACATAATCTACCTGGGCTGCTTTGTTTCACAACACTGCAGCCCTCCACAGATGAATGTACTGTCTGTCGTGCCGTCTGTTGTTGTCTGTCTTGTCTTGCACTTGTTGCCCCGTGTTGTGTCTTATGGTGTCTTGTCTTGTGTGTAGCACCAGGGTCCTGGAGGAACGTTATTTCGTTTCACTGTGTATATGGCTGAAATGACAATAAAATGCTACTTGACTTGACTTGACTTGATCATATCAGCTAATTCTCTACCTTTACCAGTCATGCTGCCAACATTCAAAGTCCCTACCCTCACTTCCACTCTCCTCCACTTCTTTCTCTCCTCCTCCATCTGGGCCTTTCTCCTCTTCTTCTCCTTTGGCCAACAGTAATCCAATTTCCACCAGCACCCTGTTGGCTAACAGCACTGGTGGTGGTCGTTGTTAACCCGGGCCTTGACCAATCTGGTATGGAAGTCTGTTTGGTTTTCCGCATATTGATTTGTAAAAAGTTTTACACCGGATGCCCTTCCTGATGTAACCCTCCCCGTTCATCTGGTACTGGGACCAGCACCAAGAAATACACTGGCTTGTGCATCTCTAGTGGTGTTCTTCCAAAATTGTAGATATTAAATGGTGAAAGTGACTGTTTGTCATGGTAAAAACACAGCAAACAGTGAACCACAAGGAAATACATCCTTGGAACCTTGCTGAAGGGTATGTCAGGGAAACCTACAAGTGCAGAAGTAGAAAGAAGATTTTTCAATCCGGGGGCCTCTTTCCTAAACACTAGATCATGGGTGTCCCCAGTGCGGATATTTTTGCCAATTTGAAAGATGTCTGTAACACCTATTTCAAGTCGCTGACTACTTGCAAGGTTCAGTGTTTTTGAGGAGAACTACCACCTGCCCTGAAGTCGTGCATCCCTTGCATACGATAACTCATGGAAGGCCTAAGTGGTTTCACTCTAATATGTATTTACTGGGCATTTTTTATAAGGTGACATGATAGGTGTGTTAAATATTTAAGCAGAAAATGTTTTGTTGTATAAGTTAAACACTTCCTTGGAAAAAGGTGTTTCTTTGTACAGAGATAATTACTTCCTTGTAAAGAGATATAAGTAGATGTTGTCCAGCAGGACACTTTTCATTGACACACTTCAGAGACAATTTCAGCCATATAAGGAAAAAACATCACTGGCGCGCAGCAGGTACGGTATTAATGTATAAACAAAGATTTGTGTAGTTCTCTGGTATTTTCATAATTCATGTATTTTATTCTTTTTGACAGACTTCTCTACAAATATGTCCTCCAGGCTCTCCTTTGCATTTCTGTTAATATGTCTCTCAATGAAACTCCTCTCCTGCGAATCCAAATCAGGTAAATTAATTCTGTAAATAACAAGGGCAAAAATACCAGCAGACAAACACACATACACACACTGCACTACCCTACACAACACTACACTATACAACACACATATACTCACACCCAATTATTTAAATATATTTTAAAAGCTGAAAGCACTTTTTGCTACGGCTTTAGACTCTAGAAAGTTTAACTTTGAAAGCCAGATTTATGTTTCAGATGGAGCTGTAACCCCTGCCAATTAAAAAATTAAGATCCTCAATCTGGAACAATTAACCTGACATCATCAGCTGACATGCAACAGCACTCACAGCTGCCATCATCTTACATTCAAGATTTGGTCCAGTAAACTTACTATAATTTACAGTGCAAAAAAAGAATAAAAAGGGGAAAATGGAAAAAGTGCAGCAGAAGAGTAAATTAGAAAGATTTACAGGATTGCTGAAGCAGTGATAATACACAATTAAAATTATTAAATTTAAATGATCAGCTATCAGTTATTCATCTTAAAAACTTAAAAAAAAAAAAAAAAAAAACATGGCTCAGAGCCTAATATATGATGTGAGATGCCTAAAAATGTGTCTATGAAAATCTTAACCTTACAGTGCTTAAGATGTGCATACTTCAAGATGCGGAGGACACTGACATCAGTGACCATAAAGTGAAACCAGATGAAAGCAAAATTGTGGCTCGGAGTTGCAAAGAACTTCAAGACAAGTACCACATTAAAGAAGGTAAAGCTGGAAAATATTGAGAATCCCCCCAAAACTGTAACAGGTCCTGACTCTCCTGTAATCTATATGAGCAGATGGTCTGTACTACCTGACAACGGCCAGTGGGGTGGTCTACCAGACCTTCTGTGATATGACCACTGCTGGAGGTGGCTGGACGCTGGTGGCCAGTGTGCATGAGAACAACATGTATGGGAAGTGCACTGTAGGCGACCGCTGGTCCAGCCAGCAAGGTGGGAACTCCAACCTTCCTGATGGAGACGGAAACTGGGCCAACATGGTCACGTTCGGAAGTGCAGAAGCTGCCACCAGTGACGACTACAAGGTACAGTGTAACACAAGACAACCAGGGATTCAATGACATGGGGATTTTGGGAGACTTTTCAGAAGAGGTCTGGGAATGGTTAAGACAAAGAAAAATCCCTCTGTACTTAATTAATGATGATGTTAATTCTAATATTAGTGTTTAAAATCCCTCTTGCCCCTCTGTCACGATGTGGTGTGGTGGAGTGGACGCCAACGCAGAGCCAAGAGCTTCGTACTGGACTTTAATGACGGATAAAGTGCACAGAACTCAAACTAAACATATTAAACATATCACGTGTAAAACATAACATGAATAATCACAAAGTGCGCACACAGAATGACCAGTGCCCTGCTCTGATTCATTGGGGCTTATAATGCCCAACCCCAATGAGGCACACCTGGCACCCAATGCCCAGGTGTGCACAATCAGAGCAGGACACCCTCTACTGGTACAGAACCGTTACACCCTCCTACTGGATTAATACAACTTCTTCTCTGGTAATGGTTCATCTCATTCATTATGATCTATGTTTTTCTTCATTTTTTTTTTGTAATAGAAAGTGTTGTGCTGGTTGTATGTGTTAAAATTAAAGTGGACTCCTTCACTGACCACCTGCTCATAAACTGAAATCTCAGTTTTGTTTTTTAATTCTGTTTAATGGTCCAAAACTCCTGATCTGCACAGAATCCTGGGTTTTACGACATCGTGGCTCAGGATATGTCTGTATGGCATGTTCCTAATGATGTTCAGCTACAAAAAACTGCTTCAATCTTAAGCTACCACACAGAAAACCACTTCCTCAGCCTCCAAGGAGGAAATCTGTACAACTTGTTCAAGGTAAAAACAGCAATTACTCAGACTTATTTTGTTATGCATGATGTAGAAATATATAATGGGAAATATTAACATTAATGTGTTGATGTTTAGACTTTCTGTTAATAATGACAATGATACCGAATGAAAGTTAAAATTTACAGACAGATATTTTAAAATGATGAATGAAAAAAATTATATATTTAAAATTTAAATTAAAATGGATTGAAATTGAAATATTTACTATTATCGAAAGTGTGAATATTTTGACAGACATTTGAATTTACTAAATGAAAGTCGGTATATTGATAGAGCTGCCCCCTGCTGGACGGTGTATGTGGGTTAATAGTCAAGTCAAGTCAACTTTATTTATACAGCGCTTTTTACAACTGTTGTTGTCACAAAGCAGCTTTACAGAATCCAGATCCAAGCCCCAGTTGGGTAAGCCAAGTGCGACAGAGGCAAGGAAAAACTCCCCAGACATGAGGAAGAAACCTTGGGGGAAACCAAGACTCAAAAGGGGAACCCATCCTCCTTTGGTTGACACCGGAAATAAAAGGAAAGAAAGAAAGAAAGAAAGAAAGAAAGAAAAACCCGGTATAGTGGTAATTTCCAGTAAATATGAGTTACAGTAAAAGAGTCCACTGGTGACTGTAAATGGAGGTTCATGATCTAAAGGTGGATGCTCTGTTTGAGTGGGGGAAGCTTTAATCTTTGTGGCAGCAGCTCCTGCAGAAGGGCCAGTCTGATGGAGCTGTTCTGAAGTTCAGGTCGGGAGAAAAATAAGATGATAGTAGTTTCATGGACGGACTTGCCATCAGGAAACACCCAAACCGTCCTCCTCTAGGAAAGAGCCCTGTGGAACTCCATAACTAACTTTGGTTTCTTCATTTACGTTTACAAACTGATAGCGGTTGGTCAACTTTGATTTAAACCAGGAGAGGGCTGTTCCTGTTATACCAACCAGGTTTTCTAGTCTGTGCAGTAAGATATTGTGATCTATGGCGTCAAATGCTGCACTAAGGTCAAGGAGGACTAGTAAGGATACCAGCCCTTTGTCAGATGCCATTGACAGGTCGTTTACTATTTTTAGTAAAGTGAAAGTGACTATTCTTGTCATTGTGAGGTCACAGCACAGCACACAGTGAACCACAACAAAATTGGACCTCTGTATTTAACCCATGCACACAAACACCGTACAGTAGGGGGCAGCTATGAAAGCACCCGAGGAGCAGTGACAGGGATGGTACCTTGCTCAAGGGTACCTCAGGGCAACCTACTAATAAGGGGCTTGAACCCACAGTCTTCCAATCCTGTGGCCGACTCCCTAACCACTAGACCAGCACTGTCCCATTACTAGTGCTAATTTCTCAAAGATGCTTTTTATGTGTAGATATGAGCACAACTGCTGGGCCACAACTTTCTCCAGAATCTTTGATATAAAAAGTAAATTAGAATTCGGTCGATAGTTTGTTAACCTGAATGGATCAAGATTAGGTTTCTTGAGTAGAGGCTTAATAACTGCTATTTTGAATACTTTCATAGGCCTGGTTAAGAGAGAAATTTATTATTTCTAATAAAGACCTGATTATTACTGGTGTGAGCTCTTTAAGTAGTCTGGTGGGAACTGGATCCAGGATGGAAGTAGAAGATCTGGAAGAGGAAATATCTGAGATGAGGTCGGTCTGCAGTACTGGATGAAAGTAGGCTAACCTCTCTGTTGGCATAAGGTTTTAAAACAGAGAAGTATGTTGTAACTGGTGTGCATTTGACTATTTTCAAAAAGTAATTTTCACTTCAATAGTTTTATGTTTTAGGACTTTGTTTAATATTTATTTATTTATTTTTTAATAACTTTTTAGCTTCAAACTAGTTGGGAAATTAGTATCCAATAATCAATTTTATGTTTTGTGAAAATGCTCTGAACAGTCTCAGCATTTTGTAGCTGGATTGAATAGGCAGCGGTGGCCTAGTGGTTAGGGAGTTGGCCACAGAATTGGAAGATTGTGGGTTCCCTTACCTGTAGGTTGCCCTGAGGTACCCTTAAACAAGGTACCATCCCTGTCACTGCTCCCCAGGTGCTTTCATAGCTGCCCCCTGCTGCACAGTGTGTGTTTGTGCATGCAGAGATCCAATTTTGTTGTGGTGTGCTGTGCTGTGTGTACTCACAATGACAAGAAAAGTCACTTTCAGTGGAGCTGGTTCCCCATTGGTAGAAAGGTCTTAAAGAATTTCCTGTTCATCCTCTTTTGTTTTCCCTTCAGAAATTTCCAGTGAAGTATGGAATTGGAGCTTGCCGCACTAATAATGGACCTACTGCCCCAGTGGTTTACGACACTGGAAACGCAGATACGACCAAGAACTTTTATGGTCCCAACCCAAGAGGTACATTAGCCTCTCAGTTGTCCTATCAGACAGAACACACATGGTTTTTCAACAGTGAGAACTTTTTGTTGGGATGACAGCAGTTGATGGTTCCAAATGAATATTTTCAGGAGAGTTTGAGCCTGGATTCATTGCTTTCAGAGTGTTCAACAATGAGAGGGCGGCCATGGCCATCTGCTCTGGAGTCCGACCTACTGGCTGCAACACAGAACACGTGAGTTAACAAACGTTCACAATTTTTAATCTAATAAACCCAATAAAAATTGAGGCTTTTCAGCACAGAAACTCTTGTAAAGTACAAAAACTGTAATGCTTTCTGGTGCTGGACTCTGTCTTATGCCTGCTTTAGTGGGTTCACCGTGTATAGTTCATATAAAAAACTCCTTCAAGAGGTGATTCTAGTCTGCTCTCAGTGTCTCTTGCCTTTCAGTCGACATCAAACCTGTGTTGGCCTTGTTGTTGATCACAAGTTCCACCCATGTGTGAATTTTTAGGAATTTTTACATCCTACATCAGTTCTATTTTGCCACAATGTGATTAATATGGTTGATACCTGGTTTAGCAACTTTGCAATCTTTGCACAAACAACTTGAGAACTAAAGATCAGGTCCATATCTGTACCTTCACCACTAAACAGAATTAAAAATTAATTATTGACTATTATAATGTTGATTTTCTAATCAGATTTGATATGCATCTGTACTGTAACAGCATCTTTATTAGAGGGTTTAAACAAGTATAAAGTCATACGTATTTTGTATTTTGTATTTTGAAGGTAACCTTGACTTTCGAGTTTAACTCGTTCAGTGACGGAGCTCGTAACTCAAATTACTCATATGTAAAATCAATTTTCCCCCTAGAAATTAATTGAAATGCCATTAATCCAGTCGGTACCCCCAAAAAACACACACTTTTTTGGTTACATGATTTTATGTAAGAAAAATGTGCTTATAAATAACGAATATTGTATAAAACACAATACAATAGAATGTACTGCAAGAAACTTGTTTTATTAAGTATAATGTACAGCATTTGGCTTGGAGATCTGACAACTTGAAGATGCTGATGAAGGTGGAGGAGAAATGCTGAATTGAATCTTATTCTCTGATTAATTAAGTGAAAGTGACTATCCTTGTCATTGTGAAACACAGCACAACACAACAAAACTCAACCTCTGCGTTTCACCCATACACATGGCAGCTATTGGAAGCACCCATGGAGCAGTGATGGGGACAGTACCTTGCTCAAGGGTACCTCAGGGCAACCTACTGGTGAGGGAATCAAACCCACAATCTTCCAAGCCGGGGCAACTCCCTAACCACTGGGCCACCGTTTCTGCACGTCTCACCACACTTGTCTGGTCTGTTTCAGGCGCAGATTGTAGAAGTGCTACGATCGAACTGCTTCGCCAAGTTGACTACATGCACACCCTGGTCATGTTTTTCGATAATGTCTTTCTTTAATCAATGCACATCATCCACTTCTTCTTCTCAGCACTGTCCTTCAACTTCACTTTCTTCGGACACATGGCTGGAAAAAACTAAGTTTTGCTAAATAACTGTAAGCAGAAATGCAAGCACAACACTGACGCTTCCACTGCTAGCGAACTGCTTAAAGTGAACGAGTGAGCCACGGGATGGTGGGCAGATGTTGTTCACCGCGCATCTAGCGGTGGGTCTCTGAAGCTGGCTCATAACCCGAATTTTAGTTCTCAACTCAAAGCAAAAAAACAGTCGGCTAGTCTCTCGAAAAACTTAGTTAGTTAGCTGGGACACTCGTAAGTCAAGGTACCACTGTATATATATTGATTCTGATTGTTTGATATATTGTGTATATATATTGATTCTGATTGGTTGATATATTGTTGCAGTATTGTATCGGTGGAGGAGGCTTTTTTCCAGAAGCTGCACCCCGACAGTGTGGAGATTTCCCTGGTTTTGACTGGGATGGGTACGGGACCAATTCAGGCTGGAGCGCGTCTCGAGAGATCACTGAAGCCGCTGTGCTTCTTTTCTATCGCTGACATGCCAATCATTCATTCAGTTTTGCCGCTTATATTTAAACATTTAGCATTCATATCTTATAGAACACAGTAATCATTTATTTTTTAATCATAAAGAATGTATGTGAAGTAGTAGTTGAAATCTGAACCCTGAAACTGAAAACAAACTTAACCCTGCACAATGTTTCAGGGGGTGTAGGAAAGCTAGTGATTTTTCTCATCTATATTTGGGGTAATGAAATTTTGGATTCCTGGTTTGCCAAAAGGGGTATTGTATCCACAGTACCTCTACTTCATGCAGTTATGAAATTAATGACTAAAAAATTTGAGTTGAAAAACTACAAACTGTCTCTAATTTTTTTGCAATTTGGTCCCATTTATCCCTGTGACCCTGATTAGCATAAACAGCTATGCAAAAGATTGAGTGAGAATGAGGGTCCCATTTACTTTTGTTTGACTATTTTTGTGATTTTTTTTGTGAAAAAAAATTCATTTTACTCATTAATATTTGGCATAACAATTTTGGATGCCAGGTTTGCTAAAAGGGGAGGCTGTTGTAGCTTCCCCAGTACCACTACTTCCTGCAGTTATTTAAGTGACTACAAAATTTTAGAAGAAAACTACAAATTATTTCTTCATTTTTTTTGCTATTTCCATTTATCCTGATTATGACTGAGTGTGAGGGTACCATTTAAAGTGAAAGTGAAAGAAAGTGAAAGTGACAACCCTTGTCATTGCGAGGTCACGGCACAGCACACATGAACCACAACGAAATTGGACCTCTGCATTTAACCCATGCACACTCAAACCCGTGCAGCAGTGGGCAGCTATTGAAAGCGCCCGGGGAGCAGTGATGGGGACGGTACCTTGCTCAAGGGTACCTCAGGGCATTTACTTTTAATAAAAAAAAAAAAATGCAAAGAAATCAAATATTAAACTATTTTTGGGATTCAGTGTCTTCTAACTTGATTCAATGTTTTCTTACTTGCATCCACTGTACATTAATAAATAAGCATGATTAAAAAGCTTTGTCCTTCATGTTTTCAGATTTTGAGTCACGAAACCTTCACATCTACAGAGGAACTGAATCTAAAAAACTCAATCGGGGTGAAAAGAAATAAATATGGAAAATGAAAGTGCAGGCCAAATAGCATTTTATCTGCAAATATAAAGACATAAACTGGTTCATAAGCTCATAAGGTTTAGATTAAAAAAAACAAACAAACAAAAAAAAAAACTTGGAAATTCATTCATTTCTCAATTTTCCACAACACACCAGCAGAGGGCACTAAAGGCCCAGCACCAGTCCTGAAGCAGAACCCAAAAACAAGCAATTAGCTGTTAATGTTCAACTTTAAACCAAAAGCAATGACGAATAGAATCCTTTAACCACTTGGTCTAGGCCTGGGTAGAAGTTTTTATTGGAAGCAGCAGAAGTGGCTGAGTGTACGGATCTGAAGGACAAATGTCCTTATGGTAGAACTGTAACTTCCAGATGAAGCTCAACAAAAAAAGTATTAAATGCTAAGATCAAAATCTGTGTCCCCCAAAGCCCAGATGATCAGGCAGCAGCAAGCAACGTCTGTTAACAAAAAAGGAAATGTCCACAATGGAACCCGGGTGTAAGTCAGGTCCTACCTTGGGTAGCGGTGGCCTAGTGGTTAGGGAGTTGGCCACAGGAAGATTGTGGGTTCAAACTCCTTAGCAGTAGGTTGCCCTGAGGTACCCTTAAGCAAGGTACCTTCCACATCCCAATCACTGCTCCCCGGGCGCTTTCATAGCTGCCCCCTGCAGCATGGTGTGTGTGTGTGAGCATGGGTTAAATGCAGAGGTCCAATTTCATTGTGGTTCACTGTGTTCTGTGCTGTGTTCTGACAAGAATAGTCACTTTCACTTTCACTAATCCAAAGTTCCGTGCTGTCCCCCCTAAAATCAGAAGATAAAGCCTCACCAAGTAAGTGGAGGAGTGTAGTCCTTGGAATGATGAAGGAAGCAGAGCAAAGACAAAGAAAAACCAGCAGAGCAAAAACAAAGAAAAATGTTTCTGACATTTTTACATACAATAAATCCACATGCATTAACAGGACTAAGTGATGGTTATAAGACGACTGGCTAAGAACATCTCCAAAGTGGAAGGTCTTGTGGTTCCTCATATCAGTATAGGCTAAAGCTCTCCAAGGAACCAGCCACAGGGTCATGCCATACTCCTTGATGTGAAGGGTGGTTCTCCCAATAGTGGAGTCACGAAGATTTACATTAGTGGGACAGCCGCTCCTGGGAAGATTAGCAGTGATCTTAACTGTTCTTCATTTGTTCTCAACCTGTCTGACTGTGGATTGGTGTCTTCACAGACAGTTTTGTAAACATTTCCAGCTTCATCAACTCTTTTCCTCAGTAAGCTTCTTTGTCCAGAAAGATGTATTTTGGAGATCAGACTTAGATCCTTGATCTTCAATTAGATAGATCCTTAAATTAGTCTTCAATTAATTCATTCAAGCAGTTGCTTCATGTACTTGTAGGAGATGTACAGAAGTCTGATCACTTAGATCATATTTATGCAAAACTTTAGAAATTTGTCTAACTTTAAACACCACCGTATTTGTGTTTTCAATCAATATGCACACAGATAATGCCTTAGCATTAAAAGAAATGGAAAGAAATGCTCACATTCGCTGATGTGCTAACAGAAGTGCAACATTTGGGGATCACTAAAGCTAATTATATGCTAGAATTCTATGCTAGAGCACATGTCCTACCCCTTCCATCAGCTGACATTAATAGGTAAACAGGATTAACCAAGACCATATAAAGTATAAATATAAATAAGCCACTATATGGAATTAGGGCGTGTTTGCTGTTTGCTGTATAAACAGGGGATTTTTTTTTATTAGCGCTATACGTTGAAGCCTCTTCAAAGAAAACTCTGTGGTCCCAGCCATCAATGTATGTCTACATGCTTTTACTGCAGGCTCTGTCAATGTTAGCTCTTTTCACAAGCTGTGTTTGTTAAGGTTACACAGAAAGGGAACATGAAGAAATAAAGAAGGAAGGTTTGGGAGATCTTTGGTACCTCATGTATGACAAAGAGAAATGAGGAAATATCCTCTGTAGGGTGATCAATCTTCTTTTTTTTTAGCATTTCTGGAGCATTTTTAAAGGGTCTGCTTGAATATTTCTATCATCTGTCCATCTTTGGAGGTACATCCCCCGTAAGGTGGGAAACAAATTGGGTACTGGGATCTATTGGGACAGGGATGGCTACAGAGCAGCAAAATTCATTCATTTTTTGACATCAATCTTGAAAAGAGTTAAGGGATCCAACGACCTCACCTGGACCCTCACCGCTTCCTGCCAACAGATTCCAGCAATGACATCATATCCTGTGGAGTTTAAAGTCAAGTCAAGTATGCTTGTCATATCAACCATATACACGGTACACAGGACTAAGGACTAAACAAGTGCAGGCAGGACAACATATATTGCAGAGAAAGCAGAAAAAGCTCTTTTGCACCACCACTACTTTCAGTGCTTTGACCAGCCCTCACACTGAATGGCCACTTAACCTTCTCAAGGCCTAACATCAGATGTGAGCACAGCTGAGATCAGGAGAACCTCTCTAGGGTTAGAGACCCTAACCCTAACCTAACCCTCTCTTTTTTTTTATTTATTCAATGATCTGGACTTCAGTGAAATGGGCTGCTCTTTGCCCCAGGGATATGAGGAATCATGATAATTAAGATTTGACCCATGCCACACAGGCAAAGCAAACATGTCAAACTTAAGTACATAAATGTGAGTCAGTTTAACTGTTATTTTTGCCAAGGCAGAACAAGATAAATAGGCTCCCTGTTCTTTCATAAGACACTCTTCGCATCGTCACCATAATGCTAAGCTGAGACAAATATAACTGCAGCGCTGGTATGCTCTTACTCCATAAAGCAGGAGCCCTTGTCCTCATGAAATGCCATTTTATTCCTGGTAATAGTTCTTTTTCTTTCAGCAGACCTTTTCCACAAAGATGTTCTTCAGGCTGTTCCTCCCATTTCTGCTTATTTGTCTGCAAAAGAAACTCTTCCTTGGTGATGCAGGTAAATCCTACATACAGAAAGACTTACTGGAAAATATGACATTTTAACATAAATATATAAACATAATTGTTATATTTAACATAAAACTAATGACTGGTCTCACAAACTGGGTAATAACACTCATGTAGTACTAATAAAAAAGGTTGTTTAAAGAACCCATTGTTGTTTCCTAAAGAGTCAAAGAAGACAAGGCAAGAAGTCAAGGACCATTTCAAAGATTTATTTGTAGTACTTGATAGAAGATCCAACAGCTAGCTAAAGAGTTTGTAGAAGAAGCAACACCTAACAACAGTCTAAAGAGTTTCTTAAACCAAGAATTGTCCTAGAGGGTCAAAAGAATCAATAATCATCCTTAGGAAAATGAAATGAGAGGAGAACCATCATGAACAGTTTGCAGAAGAACCAATAATCACCCTAAAGAATTGATAGGACCAAGAACCCCTACAGTGTTCATAGAAGTATAAAGAACCATCCTAAAGAGATGAAGATGTAGATTTGTAGAAAACCCAATAATCATTCTAGATTTAACAGAATCAGCAACCTTTCTCAAGCACTCACTGATGAACCATTTCAGTGAGAGCTTGTTCTGTAAAGGAGTTGTGAGAGTGTGAAGAACCTAGATTTATAAAGAACCTCCACTATGCCTTTTCCTTGCCCTGCAAAACAATCAGCAATATTTCAAAGCTCTGATTTGAAGGAAGAACTCATGTTTCCCTCAACATGATCTTTTTACAGCTGGTCTGAACCCTGAGAAACCGGACTGGAGCAAAACTGTGGCTCGGAGCTGCAAAGAACTTCAAGACAAGTACCACATTAAAGAAGGTAAAGCTGGAACATCTTGAGAATCCCCCAAAAATCCCCAAAAAAAGTCCTGACTCTCCTGTAATCTATGTGAGTAGATGGTCTGTACTACCTGACTACGGCCAGTGGGGTGGTCTACCAGACCTTCTGTGATATGACCACTGCTGGAGGTGGCTGGACGCTGGTGGCCAGTGTGCATGAGAACAACATGTATGGGAAGTGCACTGTAGGCGACCGCTGGTCCAGCCAGCAAGGCGGCAACCCCAACCTTCCTTCCGGAGATGGGAATTGGGCTAACACGGTCACGTTCGGAAGTGCAGAAGCTGCCACCAGTGACGACTACAAGGTCAGCAGCTTCAACAATCTTTAATTAGTTGTATTTCTTAATCACACATTTCAGCTAAAAACAACCCAGAAGCCTCAACAACTGAATTTCATTTCAGATATTTTAACATCTGTTTCCAGACTTCCTTTTCTTTTTTTCCCCATTCTTTGAGTCTCTCCTTCTGCAGGGATATCTTTCTGCACTGCTTGTCAACACCTTGAAAGTTGAGAAATCAACGGGTTCTCATCCAAGTTAATCCCAATCTCCAAAAGACAAACACAGCGGTTGTTTACTCTAAGGGTTGTTTCGTGGAAAGATTTTTACACTGTTTGCATAACTTACAACATACATTAATGTGGTGTGTCTTCATTGTTGACTTCCAGAGGTTCTTGACCGTTTAATGTATTGTTTAGGAGCAGTATTCCATGCAATCTGAAGGACAAAGTTTTTGGCTCTCACTTTCAGTGCAGCCACTTTCAGAAGCAGTGTAGGATCATCTGCACAGAGAACAGGAAGACAAAAGACAGAGAAGGGCTTTTGGATGTTCTTTAGGAATTGGGACTTTCTTTGGGAGTTGAGGCTGCGCTGAAGAATAATGGTGGTGTTAGTAAATATTTACTTTAAAGCTGGTTAGAGTTAAACTCTCTTTTTGTTTATACTGGATTTACATGGTTTGTACACAAATCACTGAATCTACTGTTTCACCTTCACACAGAACAGCAAGACATGCAAGAATTTTGCATAGAACTGTATTTAATCTGTGGAAACTGAATGTCAAAACCATCCTGAGGTGCTGTACTCATCTCTCTCCCACAGAATCCAGGCTATTACGACATTGTGGCACAGGATTTGTCCATTTGGCATGTCCCTAATAATGTCCAGCTGAAAAAATGGTGCACCACTTCTATACTGCGCTACCACACCGCTAACCATGTTCTCAGCCTCCACGGCGGAAACCTTTTCAACTTGTTTGAGGTAAAACCAGCAGTCACCTTCACACAATATTCACACTTATCATACAGAGGGGAAGCAGTGACGGGACAGTGTCAAAGTGTGGAGGTGTAAGTGTGGATTTACCCTTTCTTTTAATGCTCATTGGACCTTTTAGTGTCACTTTGTGTCTTTATTCCACCGACCGGTCAGCTTTATCTGGTAAAAAAATAAAAGTGTATATATGAAAAGCACAGTCCCCTCCAAAAGTATTTGGAAAGCAAATGCCAGTTGATTTGCATCTGCACTGTAGAGTTTTTGGCTTTGATTTTAAAAGTTCAATTTAGATCAGATTTTCATCTTTTATTTCCTGGTATTTGTTCCCTGCTGAATGTCAACATGGCTGAATATATTTAGATATATGTAGATCCGGCTTGTTTGAGAAATGGTGAAAATGTTCTTGGTAGTTTAGAAAGAGTCTTATTGCTCAGATTTGTGCATGGATTGCATCTGTTTTATGTGAATTAAAAATGCTTTTTGATGAAAAAAACATTCTCCATTTAAGGTTGAATTAAAAGTCACACTCACTAACCTTTACATCTCAGAAACTAAAAGCTTTGCATCTACAAACTATGTATTTGTGGACAAGTGTATCAGTGTTCAGCCTCTTTTGTTTTCCCTTCAGAAATTTCCAGTGAAGTATGGAATTGGAGCTTGCCGCACTAACAACGGACCTACCGCCCCAGTGGTTTACGACATCGGAAACGCATATAAAACCAAGAACTTTTATGGTCCCAACCCAAGAGGTATGTTAGCCTCTCAGTTGTCCTATCAGATGGAACACACATGGTAGTCATTCTTTCTGCATGCATAAAAACATGTAAAAGTTATGAAATTCTCAAAAGTGAGTGCTTTTTTTGGGATCACAGCAGCTGATGGTTCCAAATAAATCTTTTCAGGAGAGTTTGAGCCTGGATTCATCGCTTTCAGAGTGTTCAACAATGAGAGGGCGGCCATGGCCTTCTGCTCTGGAGTCCGACCTACTGGCTGCAACACAGAACATGTGAGTTAACAAATGTTCATAATATTTCAATTCAATTCAATTCAATTCTTATATAGCGCCTTTTACAACACAGTTGCCCTAAGGCACTTTACAATGGTGGTGGTTGGTGGAACAGGTTACAGTGATAGATGTTAAAGCCAGACAACTATAAAGGAGAGGAGCCAAAAACTCCCCTATGTGGAGAAAAAAAACCTCTGAGGGTCCAAGGTCAACCGGCTACCCAACCCCCTTGGGTATTTCATCCAATAAACCCAATAAAAATGAGGTTCTTCAGCACAGAAACTCTTGTAAAGTCCAAAAACTGTAATGCTTCCTAGTGCTGGACTTATGCCTGCTTTAGTGGGTTCACCCGTGTAAAGTTCATTAAAACTCCTTCAACAAGTGATCCCAGTCTGCTCTCAGTGTCTCTTGCCTTTCAGTCGACATCAAACCTGTGTTGGCCTTGTTGTTGATCACAAGTTACACCCATGTGTGAAATTTTAGGAATTTTACATCCTACCTCTGATGTTCCACAATGTGATTAATATGACTGATATCTGGTTTCGCAAGTTATTGCACACAAACAACTTGAGAACTAAAGATCAGGTTCATATCTGTACCTTCACCACTAAGCAGAATTTAAAATAACTATTATAATGTTGATTTCCTAATCAGATTTGATATCCATCTTTACTGTAACAGCATCTTCTTTATTGGAGGTCACTGATTGTATGATATATTGTATATATATTGATTCTGATTGGTTGATATATTGTTGCAGTATTGTATCGGTGGAGGAGGCTTTTTTCCAGAAGCTGCACCCCGACAGTGTGGCGATTTCCCTGCTTTTGACTGGGATGGGTACGGGACCAATTCAGGCTGGAGCGCGTCTCGAGAGATCACTGAAGCCGCCGTGCTTCTTTTCTATCGCTGACACGCCAATCACTCATTCAGTTTTATCTTCTGCCTCTTTCGTAGCTTTTATAGAACACAGGAATCATTTCTGAACATTAAACTCTTAAATCTGCATCAAGAGGATGATTTTAAACCCTTATCAGACTTGTCGAGCTGTACCAAACACAGAGGTGGTTCTTTGCTGTCTTGGTGATGCTGGATGGAGGTTGTGGACTGATCCCCTCCATGCATGGTGAAGGGTTGGGGGCCTAAATGTCCAGAAGGGCCAATGACCAGATTAATATTCTAGCTTCTGAGTGGGTCATTTCTGAACAAACAATGTATCATTTGGTCCAAATGCTTAGTAAGCATCCAAATTTTTTTATTTTTTGCTTTAGAGCGCTTTCTCTTATGTTTTGGGTTTTTTCTCTTTTGGTTTCAGGCAAATGGTAAACACTCATTAAAACCAATAAATAAGCATATTGAAAAGAAATGTGAGCCTCTGTTTTTCTTTGTTGCTTGCAAGTCTGGACTGTAACAAGTTTGTTTTTATTTTATTTTTATTTCCAGCAATGCTAAAAGTGAAGCCAGACCAATGACCAATCAGAAACACACAGAACGCTAATTGATTCGTTTGCATGATTTAATTGTCACACTGGGACAAAGCAAAAACACGAGGTTACTGATTTGCATCCTTGGCCAAGTTTACAACAGGGCTGTTGTTAGACAAAGGGGTTTATTCTAATAAACTAGAGATAAAAGGAAAATGCAGGTGCTTTTTTTCGTGGTTCTTAGCGGTAGAACAACAGCACTGCAGCGTCTATCAGCTGCTTGGATACGCTCCATTTGACATGAGTCCCATATCCATTCCAGTCCATCGCAGGATAGTCTCCACACTGTCTTGGACTCTCCTCTGGGAAATGGCCTCCTCCACCAATGCAGTACTGTGAAGAAAAACACCACATACTTCAATCCAGTATTGAAGAAATTCAGAAATGAGCAACAATTAGCTTTGATAACATTTTTGCCCACCATTCTTTAGCTTAAATTTCTATAGAAATTATTAAAAATAGAACAAAAATACTGTAAAATAACAGAAATGAACCAACTTCAAACGATAGCTGCTTCCATAAAACCACACAGTGATTACATGATCATTTATGTTGGACT
Organism: Hepsetus odoe; assembly: GCA_017165825.1. Taxonomy (NCBI): domain Eukaryota; kingdom Metazoa; phylum Chordata; class Actinopteri; order Characiformes; family Hepsetidae; genus Hepsetus; species Hepsetus odoe. The sequence continues at coordinate 20,602,393 of CM029377.1, forward strand.
AAAAATGTTTTATTGAAAGTTAGAGTAGCATCGGTTGGGAAGAAAGGAGATTTGACAGTAGACCTATTCCCTTTCTATTTCTGAAAGTTCAAAATAAAACATTGATGTTTGAAAACTTTGTTTTCCCTCCAATCTCAGAATGGAGATTCCTCATAGGTGCATTGTATTAAAATCACCAACTGCTTGAGCAAGCAGTGGAATCCATGAATGTATTTTGATGGATGGATGGATGGATGGAAAAATGGATGGATAAACTGAAGAATGGAAGAATGGATGGATGAATGGATGGATGGATGGATGGATGGATGGATGGATAAATTGAAGGTTGGATAATTTGAAGGATGCATGAATGGATAAATTAAAGAATGGATGGATAAACTGAACAATGGATGGGTGGATGGATGGATGGATGGATGGATGAATCTGGAGAACTGCTCAGGTACAGAGACTGTGCTGAAAATGAGAGACAAAAACACTGTCCTTCAGGAAGATCTGGAGAACTGCTCAGGTACAGAGACTGTACTGAAAATGAGTGACAAAAACACTGTCCTTCAGGAAGATCTGGAGAACTGTTCCTCAACATCATTGCAGTACTGGATCGTGCTTAACAAATTCACAACCAGTTATCACCCCCAGACCAACCTGACCGAGAGAGTCAACCGCACCCTCAAGGGTATGATTGCTTCATACGTGGAGGAGGAATCCTACTTGAGGAACATAAGAACTGGGACACCTGGCTAGCCGAATTTCGCTTCACTATTAACTCGGCTGTCCAGGAATCCACAGGTCATTCTCCTGCGCAACTAGCGCTGGGCCGGTCACTTAAGGGCCCTTTTGATCGGCTCATCCATGTTGCGCCCTCCCCTAGGTCGAAGTGTTATTCCCTCCTGGAGCGTCAGGACCAATTACAGGACCTGGTGAGGAAAAATGTCGCCAAGGCACAGGCGAAACAGGCGAGGACGTATAATCAGGGATGTTCCAATCCGGTGTACCATCCCAAGCAGTATGTATGGATTAGGACTCACCCTCTCTCTGACGCCGCCCGAGATTACTCTGCCAAGTTGGCTCCTAGGTGGGCGGGACCTGCTGAGATAGTCAAGAAGCTAGGTCCAGTTAACTATCGAGTGCGACATGGGGAGAAGACCGACACAATAAATGTGGTGGACATAAAGCCGGTCCTCCCCCTTGTGACCCGGTTGGGGGGGGGGGGGGGGGGGTGTGTATATGTGACACCACACATAATGCTGCCAAAGCCGATGGCCATAAGGGAGGTACCCCCTAGGCTCGGCATGGTATTCCTCCAGAAAGCCAGAGGGCGCTCTAGCCCCTTATTAACACTGTGCTTCCCCTTTAAGAGCTTACCTGATATAATCAGGTGACTAATTAGCAGGGGTGTCGGTTTTTTGGGGCAGTGTTTGGAAAGAGTTGTGTGATTAAAGCTTTGGAAAGAAAGAGTATGAGGGAGAAACTAAGTTTCTATGTCATGTCTCTTGTTAAAAATCCTTTCTTTCATGGCATGTGTATGATATGCGTTCACAAAGAAGACTGGCAGAGCCCGTCTTCCATGTTTGTGGATTAACCCCGTTGGACTATTTGGACACTCAATTCAACTCAGGATTACTCCTACCATCCGTTCTATCATCCCCTACTCCATCACCTTCGTGGTAAGACTTCCGTTTGCCATCTACCATCTCCGGAATCATCCTTAGACTGGACAATACGGTTGGACTGAATACATGTACATTCATTGTTTGTTTGCTTGTTTGTTTGTTATATTCTATGTTGTTTGGGGAGCACTGGTACATATTAAAACACTGAAGGTTTTGTCTCGTGTATTGTGGTGGAAACGGTGTCTGTTCGATTTAAGAAGGATAAAGAAATTGTTCAGTGATCGCCGCAACTGCTACAATCTAGAACATCTGAAACTTTGGAAGCAAAATGTGAAGAAACGAGGGGCTTGTGTATAGTAATGTGAACCTAAACAACAGCATTTAATCATTAAAGAGCACATAAAGTGGTAAACCTGGTTTCTAAACTCACATGTTCTGTGTTGCAGCCAGTCGGTTTGACTCCAGAGCACAGTGCCATGGCTGCCTTCTCGTAATTGATGGGTCTAAAAGTGATGTAGCCTGGACTGAACTCCGCTAACGAGACACAAGGTACAAACACATGATGAACCTGTTGAAAATGTTCTACCAATCACGATCCACAGCAACAAATTCAAATGATCTGCTCAAATGTCTTGGTGGCACATACGCTAAAGAGACTCTTAAGCTCAATTTAAAAAAGAAACTAAACATCTTACTGTAGCTTAGTGTTCAAAAGCCTTTGATGACAATTGCCATAAAACTACATTAACATTTATAATGTTTTATTCCAGCACTTTTTATAAAGCATACTTTCAAAAGAGAAAGTTGATGCTTCTTTGAATTAAACCTTAACAAATGTCTATGTAAGTTATTTTTCAGTTGTCATTACAGACTTATCAAGCCTTATATAGCTTTATGTATCCTTATAAATGCTGCGCTAAAGTGTTACCAAAATTACATCAGTATTAAGCACCATTTTAGTATGGGTTGCCTTTATGAAGCTAAAACACCTATATAAGCATGTTATGACAGGTGACATAAGCCTACATAGATATTAAGGAATCTTTATTCTACCAAACATCCACTTTCTGTCCTGAAATGAATAAAAAATTATTTTATGAAAAGTGACAGTAAGAATAAACCTTAACAAATGTCTATGTAGGTTGTCAGTTGTCATTACTGGCATATATGAAGCCTTATGTAGCTTTATGTATCATTATACATGCTGTGCTAAAGTGTTACCAAAATTATGTCAGAGTCATCAGTATTAAGCACCATTTTAGTATGGGTTGCCTTTATGAAGCTAAAACACCTATATAAGCATGTTATGACAGGTGACATAAGCCTACATAGATATTAAGGAGTCTTTATTCTACCAAACATCCACTTTCTGTCCTGAAATGAATAAAAAATTATTTTATGAAAAGTGACAGTAAGAATAAACCTTAACAAATGTCTATGTAGGTTGTCAGTTGTCATTACTGGCATATATGAAGCCTTATGTAGCTTTATGTATCATTATAAATGCTGTGCTAAAGTGTTACCAAAATTATGTCAGAGTATTGCATATCGCTTTAGTATGGGTTACCTTCATTAAGACACCTGCATAAGCATGTTATGACAGTTGACATAAGCCTACATAGATGTTTATAAAGGTTTATTCTAAGATACATCCACTTTCTGCCTTAAAACTAATAAAAGTATAACACTAAGCATAAACTTTAATAAATGTCTCGGTAGGTTTATGTCAGTTGTCATAACAGGCTAATGAAGGCGCACTCAAACCTACTTTCATCAGGTTCAGAAACTGGACAAGTGTCAGCTCGGGTCTTTATAAACTTCTATGCAAATATGAGTAAATGAGTTATGGTCACTGCTGAGGACCTAAGGAATGTTCTTTTACCAGCATTTAGCGAATGTCTTTGATTAAATAACTATTAATTAAGTTGAAAAAAAATGTATAAACCCATGAGATTCAGTACATCGGGAGCTTGGGCTGTACAGGAAGGAGGTCAGAGATTCGTCTCCTTCATCGTACACCACTGGGATGGATGGGCCCATGCTGCCCGGACACGAGCCTATCCCATACCTCACTGGATATTTCTGAAAAAGATATAAAAAAATCTGATATATACATCATGTATTGGTCTGTGCATACTGTTATAGTGGTTAAAATCTAACACTGTACATGCGATAACATACAGCTGCAAAGTGATAGTGAAATTGGTTAGCACAGCGAAATGTGTCCACTGTATTTAACCCACACACTCCAGCAGGGGGCAGCCATATCCAACACCCGAGAACAGTGATGGGGACGAAACTTTGATCAAGGGAAACTCAGGCCCTACTCACGACCTACTGCTCTGGGATTTGAACCCACAACCCTCCAATCCTGGGGACGACTTCATGAACATGCAGTACTGATGCTGTTTTAATGGCTTCATATGATCACCTGTAACCGCCCATAACGCTTTATGGTGGTCGTATGTCGATAAGCGACTGAATGCTTCTTATAAACTCAGTGGTAATGGTCTAGTGGTAGGAGACTTATCTACAGACCAAGAGGTTGCAGGTTCAGTTTTCACCTCCAGCAACTGCCATCATGGGGTTCCTGTGTAAAACCCTGAACCCTGAGCGTCTCCAGGGGGACTGCCCCTGTAGTTAGGAACTGGAAGTCCTCTGATAAATGCCATAAATGTAATCATTACAAGTACTCTTTGAGCTAGAAGGTGGCTATTAAGATAATCTGATGGAGTGGACGTTTATGGTTGGCATTGAGTGTAAAGGACATTAAATGAGTTGGTTTTCTGATTGTGAAGAGTTTCTTCTTAAACACACCCGCCTGATTAAGGGTTGCTGAGCTGTGTAAGAGAAGCGGAGGTTATAAAAAGTAGTGTGTGTGTGTGTTGGCTGATTTGAAGCCCTCGCACCTGGAATAAGTAGTAGAGGTTTCCGCCGTAGGCCTTAAGGAAGTTGGTCTCGGTGTGGTAGCGCAGAAAGGACGTCTTAGTCCACTGCTGGACACGATCGTTATTGGGAACGTGCCAAACGGACACATCCTTTGCCCTGATGTCGAAGTACCCAATGTTCTATGATGAAAGCAAACCAGAAAGAAAACTTCTCAGAAAAGACTATTTTCTTTAAAAACACCAGGAAGCATCATGGTTCAGTCCAAAGGTTCTTCATTTATTTATTTAGGTTTGTTTTCACTCTGCAGCAACATCTCAGTGTATTATTGTTTCAACTGATGTATTTAATTTTACTATTGTTTTACAATTTTAATGAAATACATTTTCTATCACTACTATTGTTTCTTGTTTTTACATGAGCTCAACATGTTTCTGACTTTTTATTATTTTATTATTATTATTATTATTATTATATATAAGCTTATCTGAGCTTGGGACGAGAAATGCATGAATAATAAATTAATAAATATAATAATAATGTCGATAATAATAAGATAATAATAGTGTCCCATTTTTAAAAATTATAAACAAACAGATATCTCAATAATATTAATAATAACAAGAAGGCACACAAATGATCATTCTAATAATAATAACCTTCTATGAGAAAATAATAATTATTATTATTACTACACAAGATTGTTATTATTTTCTTGTTTGCAGTTTATTTTAATTTTGACATGAATAGTTATTATTATTATTAGTATTAGTATTATTATTATTATTATTATTGCTTTGTCATGGTGCTATTATTATTGATAAATTTATTTTTCAGATAAATATTAGTTTAACATTATTATTGTCACGGTTAGGTTTCGTTTATGTTACGGTAGGGGCCGCTCTGTTCTGACTGAGCACACCTGGGCTCAGAACAGAGTGTGGCTCATTCACATAGGCTAAGCCTTAATGTAATGGTGGTATTTTAGTTCTTTGAAGTCTTGTTCATGTACCATGGATAATAAAGTTATGTTCTTTCTGTAACGATGTAGTGTCGTGGGCTGGACATCAATGCAGAGCCTGCAATGCAGTTATCTTTAATAACCAATAACGTGCACAGAACTCATAAACTAAACTTACTGAAAATAACATTTGTAAACAATGACATAAATAAACACAAAAGTAAGCACACAGAATGACCAGCAGGGCGCCCTCTGCTGTCACAGAAATGTCACAATTTTGCTTCATTATTTTTTGTAGCTACTGTCCTTAATGTTATTTATTTATTTGTAATTTTAATATTAATGTTTTAGCAGTGTTTTTATTATCAGCAACAACAATAACAACAACAACAACAACTAGTTTAATAATAATGATGCCATCATCATCATCATCATCATTGGGAAAATTGTGTGGAATTAATCCAATAAAAGGGAATAATGTTTCTTTAAATTCTGAAAAGCTAGACTTATTAACTTAATAAAATGAACATTAATATTATCATGTCACAGTTTGATGTAAAGATGTGTTTTAGAGTTTTACTGCGATGAAAATCACGAGATCCCAGTGTTAGTATTCTGTCCTTTTGTTGACGAGAACACATTTAATTAAATTATTTACTTTTTCATTTTTTTTACGGTTTTTGTTGAAACGTTTCAAATTTTGAAGTTTGTACGTGCAAATGGTTGTGACGTCACAAACGCAACAACGTCAAGAAACGATCCAGCTATAATCAGTTGGGTTGCCATCTTTATAAAGGGACAGGATCTGTAAGGAGTTACCATGACTCAGGTCTCTAAAGATATCTGGCTCCCCCTATTGGCCTGGAGGAAGTGAGCTCTTCCAAGTTCACTCTTAAAATGCATTAAACACATTTAAATTTCTGACATACTTTTAAATAAAAGTAAATATAAGGGATTAGAAATAGATCAAATAAGTAAACACAAAATTATTAATAAGCAATAAAAAGTAATAAAAACAACTTTATGGGAAATTGCATTGATTTTTACCACACTGACTATCCAAACCCTCTCATCCCAAACCTAAAGTGTAAGTGTTCTAAACACTAAATTATAATGATGCTTGTCATTAAAATAATAATGTATCAAAGATGAGTGTAAAGTTGATGAAGAAGGACATGGAACCTGCATGCCAAGTGAAGTGAAAGTAGCTATTTGTCATTGTGTGACACAGAACATGTTTGTCAGTGAACCACAACCAAACAATCCTCAGTATTTAAAACACACTGTCCAGCAGGGGGCAGACCTCAGGGATTCAAACCCACACCTTCTGATCCTGGGGCCCAGTCCCTAAACACTAGGCCACTACTATGTGTACCTTGTAGTCGTTGCTGGTGGCAGCCTCCACTGATCCAAAGGTCACTGTGTTCGCCCATGTGCCCTCGCCATCGGGCCGGTTCTCTTCACTACCCTCTTGGCTGGACCAGCGGTCGCCGACACTACACTTTCCATACACGTTGTTCTCGTGGACACTGGCCACCAGCGTCCAGCCACCTCCCGCCGTCGTCATATCGCAGTAGGTCTGGTAAAGCATGTCATCCGAAGACAACAGGTAGTACAGGCCATCTGCAGAGAGAAGACCTTTAAGGGCTGTTCAGGTTCTGATTAAACAGGATGTTTAGATGACGTTCATACCCTCTTTAACTCCATATATCTCTAAAAGATCCTTGCAGCTTGCTGCCAGGTATTCCAGGCCGGAAACAGCTCGCATCGCACTGCGGGCTTTGATGGTGTGCCCTTCATTGATGCCCTCTGTCCTCAGATCATCTTGTCCAACTGTGGGGACAAAAAGATCACTTTAACCTGAAGAAGGAAGATACAAATTACAAATCCTCCTTCCATTTCCAGAAGAGACTTTTTCCTTTAGTCTGAACATCTAAGTTAATCCTCCATTATTTTTATTCTCCATCACCTTCCCAACATCCAGACCCGTTTCAGACTCAATGGATACAAAAACGCAAAGAAGACATAAAAGGGAGACATAAGAGAGAAGACAGGGAGAGTGGACGGTGGAGAAAAGGCGTGTATTGAGTGTGATGTCAGTGTGATGTCCACTCTCAGTAGATTCCTGTACTTTTATTTTATACTGTCAGTACATTTCTGTACTTTTTACTTTATACTCTCAGTAGATTACTGTACTTATACTTTTTACTCTAAGTACACTCCTGTACTAAAAGTAATTAAATCAATACTTTTTTAATTATAATCCACAAGTTTGAAAAGTGGCCTAGCGGTTAGGGAGTTGGCCCCAGATCGGAAGATTGTGGGTTCGATTCCCTCACCAGTAGGTTGTCCTGAGGTATGCATGGGCAAGGTACCATCCCTGTTTCAATAGCTGCCCCCTGCTGCGTGTGTGTATGGGTGAAACGCTGAGGTTGAATTTCATTGTTGTACTGTACCGTTTTTCACAATGATAAGGGTTGTCACTTTCACTTCAAAGGAAAATCAAACAAAACGTTTAATTTTTGGTAATATTCTCATATTCCATGTGATCAAATTTCTAAGAGAAGCTCAGAGATCAGAGATACACAGAAACTGAAAACTACTCACCAGAAAAAGCCTCGTAATCTAAAATCTTTAGTGAGAAGCAAAGGAAACCAAACAGGAGAGTCAGCTGAGACATCTCGGATCTGTGAACAGAGTCTCTATCATTTTAATCACTCTGGGAGCTTGAGAATAAATAAATCGACGCTTTTTATGTAAAGTTTGTAAAGATTTTGATGAAATATAGAGATAAACAAAGAATTCAAAACCACAAAATCTGCATATTTGATCTAAATTATTTATTTTCTATTGAACTAGTTGGTTCGATTTCCCTTCAAATAATGTCTTTTGCTTTCAAAACACATTTATTGAGGGAAACTTTATTTCTGTTTAAAATAGGGTGCTGGTGGTCTAGTGGTAGGGTACTTGCCTATGGATCCAGAGGTCCCCGGTTCAAATTCCACCTCTGGCACTACCACCATCAGCTCCCTGAGCAAGACCCTTAACCTTAGGTTGCTCCAGGGGGACTGTCCCTGTAATTAGGACCTGTAAGTCGCTCTGGATAAGAGCGTCTGCTAAATGCCGTAAATGTAAATGTAAAATTACCCAGAAATGGTATAAATACTGAATAAATTTCAGACATTGTTTTTATGTAAAAGAGAACACAAGTGGGGATTAAAAAAATAAATTTAAAAATATACATTTTTCAGGTATAGTCATACATGGATATAAAAAAACAAAAATAAATAAACAAATAAATAGAACACTTTTTTTAACACTGCTTTTTTATGGTATATATTTGGTATATGGTATACATGGTATATATGGTATATATTTTCTGTCAGGTTGTGCTGGATAATGAAATCTGAACCATTACTTCCCAAAAAATGTAAATAATTGTGATTGAAAAAAAATGTAATTATTACTTTTTTCTTTTTTTACAATAAATCTATATGTTTTTAATTATAATACATTTCAATGTCAATTGTCATAAAAGGCTTATGAAACTTTATGAATACAACCCTACAGTGTTCCTGAGTTTTACTTCAGAACCTGTTTGACATTAATCAGTCCTGTAAACATTGAGTATACTTTTTTTTTTTTTTTTGACAGGATAGCCTTCATAAACCTTCATAAGGCTTTCATGGCAGTTGAAATAAACCTGAATTAGCAATAGTTTATTCCAGTAAGTTCTTAAATTAGACCCCTAGTGTAATGGACCTTAAGAAACACCTGTGTAGGTTGACATCAGGTGTTGTAGTTGTTATGTAGCCTTATAAATGCTCCAGTGAAGTCCTGCCCCTTCACTGGTGTCCCTCTAAACACATTCAGGACCTGATCTACAGTAAAGGAGGTCTGAAGCAGGTGCTCACCTCTGTGCTACGTGTTTCTGAGGGACATCCACCGAAGAACCTGAAGCTGAGAAAAGCAAGAACTCCTACCAGGCAGTGAGCTGACTGATTTTTATGGTGGGTTGGACACTACAGGGACAGGAAGTGTCTCGTCATTGCATTTGTAGACTGAACATCTTTGTGCCTTTTTTGGAACTGAGTGACCAAATCAGGTGAAACGTTCTCTCTAGCAGTCTGGCTTGGACGCAACCCCTGACCCCCCGCCTCCTCCAGCGGACTTGGACCTTGTCCCTCAAGCCCCGCCTCTTCCGGCAGACTTAGACCTCCTCTCTCAGGCCTCACTTCCTCCAGCGGACTTGGACCTTGTCCCTCAATCCCCGCCTCCTCTGGCAGTGAAGATGGTGGATGTCTTTGAAGTCCCACCTTCTTTTGATGACAAATGTGCCGGCATAGCAGGCCCACTTCTCTGATGCCCTCCTGGTTGCTGGAGCTGGAGCTGGAACTGGCGCAGCCTCGGCCGGTCCTGGGAGGGGAGCAGACGTCGCAAAACACCGATGGGGTGTCGTAGGCTGGACATCAATGCAGAGCCGAGAACTGCGTACTGAACTTTAATAATGGAAACAATGTGCACAGAACTCATAGAAACATAAGTAAACACAAAGGTAAGCACACAGAATGACCAGGGCCCTGCTCTGATTCATTGGGGCTTATAATGCCAAACCTCGATGACCCCCAATGCCCAGGTGTGCACAATCAGAGCAGGGCACCCTCTACCATCACTGAAGATGACGAAACAAGATTAAATGGATTGATTATATTTAAATTGATCTACAAACAGGAACAGGGATAAAAGTAATGCTCTAAAATAATGATAAATATTTCAGTTGATATTATCACAAATTATTAATTAATTCAACTACTTTTGTTAAATTTATTGATTTAAAATTCCACCTCAGAAAAGTGAACAAAAAGCAGACATCTCTGAATGGGGCGCTGTTTTACTCATCCATGTGAAATGCTGGAGCCCCTACAGCAGATTTGGGTTTGCACCCAGAACCGGGGGTTGCATCATGGGTGGGGTTCGATTTAATCCCCAGCCAGAACTGGTGTATGGACTTCTACAGAATAGAGTCTTAACTGATTGAAACCAAAATGAACTGAAAACAAGGGAGTTCCTGTGCTTTGTTGGCCCACCCACATTTTTCCTGCCCGTCCTGGGGATCGAACCAGGTACCCTCTGGTTGCAGACTCTATCAGCCATGCCACTCACATGAATGCATTTAGTGGAGGCGAAAACAAAACAACAAAATTCAACCTCTGTACTTATCCCATGCACACAATCCAGCAGGAGGCAACTATTGAAAGTGCAACCTGCTGGTCTGAAATTCAAACCCATGACTTATAGAATCCATAATCTCTGGTATAAAATGTCAGCGCCTTATTGGTGGGGCCGCTGGGACTCAACTCACCATAGATTTGTTCAATTACCTGCTTCTGTTCAGCGATTATTTTTTACTCCCTCATATTCCAGGCAGATATCACTTCTTGTTGGAAAACTATCACTCGCATTTGTTATTCAAGGCCTCATGCAAATGGAGCAAAGAAAATAGACAACACACTAGAAAGTACAGTCGTTTTTCTTTTACTTTCTTCGGAGTGAAACCTTTTGAATGGCAGGCTTCGGACCAGAGGTGCAGGTGGAAATAAAGAGCTTTAACTGTACAGTCGCTGATGATTATCAGGGTTTGAAATTTTGTTGCACTCCAGCGATGACTAAGGGCAGCTCTGAACAAGAACAGCCTCATCATGACCAGCAGATTTTCATGGAAATCAGTGAAAACAGCGCTGGAGTTATGAAACAAGTTACTGGTGCAGCCTGCCGTCTTAAGATGGATCATCAGTTTAGACTTCCACTATTCGAAACAACAATGGTCAGAGGCCAAAAGGTTAAAGGGAAGTGCAGCGTTAGACAAATGAACAAATGAAAGAATGAATGAATGAATAAATAAATAAATAAATAAATATGTCTCAAAGATAATTGCATAATATCATTTTTTTAAATAATTAAAATGTTTATAAACTAATAATAAAAAAATTATTTTGCATTTAACATTATGAAATTAGTATTATTTGAATTGGAATAGAAAGCATGATTTTTTGAAGTCAAAAACAGTTTTATTCCTTTTAATTTTCCTTTAAAAAAATCTTAACAAGTTTTTTAAAAATCCATTTCATTCCAGATCATTCCAGATTCTCTGAGCGACCAAAGAGAATAACCTTTAGCTCTCAGATGAGGAGCTGTGACATCTGGAAATGGATGATGATGGAGGAGAGAAAGGAGGCTGAGAAGGTAAAGATACAGCTGGAGTTTTAATAATGAACAACACCTTCAGCAGGATTTTGTTTTTGACAGACTGCAGGCATTTGCTGAGGGAAATTCTCTTTTCTAAGTTCCTGTCAGGAGCCTCAGAACCGAGTTCTGGAGCAACAGCAGTCGTCATGAGCTGGACTGACAGATCCTCAAGTAAAGACACAACAGAGAAGAAATAAAGGATATGAGGATGGAGGCCCAGGATGGAGCCCTGCTGCAGAAGATAATAAAAATAAATTAACTGAGTGAAGGAACAAGATACAGATTACCTTCTGAATTATTAAATTCAGAAATTTTGCACAAAACACTTATTTAAACTGTACATTTTTTAATACTCAGTACATTCCTGTACTTTTTACATTATGCTCTCAGTGCATTCCTGTACTTTTTACTTTATACTCTCAGTACATTCCTGTACTTTTTTCTTTTATACTGTCAGTACATTCCTGTATTTTTTACTTTATACTCTCAGTACATTCCTGTACTTTTATACTTTTATTTGCTTTGCATTTTCATGAACTCTGCTACATAACCTGAGCCGTTCAAGTGAGTAAGGAAGAACTGCTGATCAGTTGGAGTTGAGTAACTGTCGTGTTGTGCAGTTCCAGGGACAGGAAGTGTTTTGTCATTGCCAATGCCTCTCAGTGATCATGAGCAGCTTTCATTTGCTTATATATTTACAATATAAATTAGATCTGGAGAACTGTCCCTCAACAATATAGTAAACATACAAGAACATCTGGAAGTAGAATACGAGGAAATGAGGGGATTAAGATTTTGTATTGTCAATTAGCTCAAGATATCTGCAGAGATTAGTGAACAGACCCTAAAGGGTCCCATTAGACCCTAAAAGGGTCCCATTAGACCCTAAAAGAGGTAATTGGTGATGGGTCATGTCTTGGGGTTCAATAACTTCAACATTGTACTTACAAACACACTCAAAGGGTACAAGCTTGTTTAAATCTCACTTTATTTTATGAAGCTGGCATTAACAGAATTAAAGGTCAACAGCAGTTAAACCCTTGAATCCCATCTGGCAGGAGAACCAGGGTGTGAAGTGCCTTGTCGTGCTGGTAGGGGACTTCCATGGAACAAACATGGCAACACATAGTTGTGCCTTCACTTAACTCATACAGATTCAGGGCAATTTGGCTATTTTTCATTACTGCATTGTTTTATGTCATTTTAAAAATCAAAATAAAAATACAATTTACTGTTTTTAAAAATAAACTAAAGCCATATGCATTAAATTCTTGATAGCTTCAATTGCAAGTATTTTTAAAAATGTTTTTGTGTGTTGACATTTCTAATCCTACAACATTAAAAAGTTTTAAACTTAACATTATTATTCATTTTATGTGGAGAACTGAACAAAGATCTGTCTAAATATCTGAAGTTTAAAACACTGTCATGGTTGAGTTTCGTTTTGGGCACAGTAGACGGCACTCTGTTCTGACTGAGCACACCTGAGCAATGAAGGCACAGGTGTGCTTCATTGGGGCTGCTATTTAAGCCCTGATGAGTCAGAACAGCGCAGTTCATTCACGAGGCGAAGCCACACATTAATGGTGGTTTTGGTAATTCTTGCTAACTTGTTTTAGCCTGCAGTTCTAACCCAAACAAGACACACGGAACTGCACAAGGAACTGCACTCCTTGGATCTTGTTTTGGTTAATATGATGAATAAAACTATGTTCTGGACTCCTGGCTCTGCACTGATGTCCTTCCCGCACTCCGCCACCATTACAGAAATGAACCGCCCATGCGTGGACGTCGCAAGTCAGGAGAGCGAACAAGAGCGGGTGTTGCGGACGAGAGCAGCCACGATTAAAAAGTTGTTGCAGCTCATAAAATCCTGGAAGACGAGGGTGTCGGTGTGCGTTGCTTCTATGGACCTCCGTGAGCAACTGGAAAGCGAGGAGTGGGTGCCGGCGGATGCCGGCGGCCACAGCCAGGGAGCTCGTGCAACATCTAATGTTGCTGAAGTTGGATATTCCGCTCGTCAACAGCTTGGGGCCCGAGCTAGGTGCGGACTGGTACAACTTCCTTCTGCAGAGGCTGGCCGCTCTAGCCGTGATGACACAGCAGTGCTTAGATGTTTTAAGCCTTGTGTCTTTTCCCGGTCCCGCTCCGGAACGTGGAGGATGGCGGACAATTTCCCCTGCGTCATTCAAAGCGGGACGCTGGTAGTAGATGCACTCTGCGGCGTTTAACGCGGGAAGACAGCTAGAGTGCCAGAGTGAACTCAAAACCATGGAAATGGAAAGAAAGGCTCTAGCTCAAGACAATGGTGAGCTTCAAGGAGAGGTCAGTAAACTCATGCAAGAGAGATAGGTCCTGAGGAAGGAACTGCAAGCTGTGATTGTTGTCCGGAGGGAATGGCTGAAGAGAACAGAGGAACAGGAGATGCTGGAGACTAAAGTGGACACTAAGGAAGAACAGCTGAATAGGACCAGAACAGAGCTGAAGCAGGTGCAGGACAACAGCACCGCTCTGCAGGCTGAACTGGAAAAAGCCTGGAGAGAGGCCAATAAGCACACAGAGCTGCAAGAGCATGTCAGAGGTATTGAAGCTGAATTGAAGATCTCAAAATCTTAACTCACTCAGCCGACCCCAGTGCATCCTGGGACCCTGGTGGATAGCTTCAAAGAGGGGCAGCTGCGGAAAAGTCTAACGGAAAAGGAGAGGCAGGTAAAGATTCCAGAGGCTGAGCAGCCATGTGAGAACTCTGAGAAGGGTGCTCAGAGCCCAACAGAATACCAGCCGAACTCTTTCCACAAGGAGGTCATAAACACCCTACCTTACATTTTCCCTCACAGTTCAGCAGACTCGTAACAGGGTAACTGGTTGAGGAGTCAATGTGGAACTTCTCTCATCGAAACCAAGAGCGGGGCTCCCGGTCTTAATTATGTGCACGCCTTGGCGGCCTTGCTGGTTCTTGGCCTGGATTATGTTTCCAAGATGGTAAGCAGTGTTAATGTTCTTGATTATGCACCAGTCACGGAGATCAGAGCTTCTGAGACTGCTCAGAGTCAGGAGCATCCTAAGAAAGGAGAAGGCATGACACACACAGGAGACTGCAGTCGCTGTGAAGATGGCAACAATGGCCTTCCAAACAACTCACCCTTGAACTGCTCAGTACATTTCAATCCTTGCAGTGATGGTCTGTACATCATGTGTCGGAGAAAGAGTCTCCTGAAGCCAATGCAACGAGGAATGTCTCCAGAATGCCCAAGGTGAGAGGTGTATTAGGCCAAAGATGGTGTATGGTAACATACCCCATGTTCATATATGCTCTGATGTAACAAACTGCGTTTGTGTGTCTGAGGAATACCACCAGCACTGTGGCGACAACAGACGCTGGGGCCCTCCTGTGTGTGTGGTCAATGATAGAAAGGGAGACTTCTGTAATAGCACAGAGGGGAGTGGCTGTGCTCCTAAGGGAGTCTCAAGGCACCAATGACCAACACATGTCGGTGAGAGCCCACTCTGATTCCTTTATGGACTGCCAGAATCACTCGGAGGAGTGGAGGGCTCTGCAGCAGAGCATACAGCACTGAGAGTGAGCAGAGACCAAGTCAGTGATCACACAATTAGTCTACGACCTGTACTTCCCTGAAGAGAAGCAGGAGTGGTGGTGGCTTCCCACGGCAGTCTCCTATGCCAAGTATGAGAGGCTGCCCTTATGACCAAGGGGTCCCACAATGGACTTTGGGATACCCCTCACCACCGCCAGCAGCCATGGACGTGGCGGCGGCTGGTCAAGGGCCCCTTTTGGTTAAAGTTGGTTTTGTTTTGTGGACCTGGCCATGTGCCCCATTAAGGGGTGTTTGTTTATGAAGGTTTTTTGTTCTTGGCCTCCCCCCAGAGATTCAGCTCAGGGCGAGGCTATGTTTTGGAGTCCCGGGAGTTGCACCTTTTGGGGGGGGGTTGGGGTTCTGTCACGGTTGAGTTTCTTTTTGGGCACGGTAGAGGGCACTCTGTTCTGACTGAGCACACCTGAGCACATGAAGGCTCATGAAGGTGTGCTTCATTGGGGCTGCTATTTAAGCCCTGATGGGTCAGAACAGAGCATGGTTCATTCACAAGGCGAAGCCTCACATTAATGGTGGTTTTGGTAATTCTTGCTAACTTGTTTTAGACTCGTCCCGCTCCTCCCTGCGATGGGCTGGCGACCTGTCCAGGGTGCGTCCCCCGTCCTCGCCCTGTGTGTGCTGGGTTGGACACCGGCACTCCCCCGCGACCCCGTTTGGGACAAGCGGCAGATAATGGATGGATGGATGGATTGTTTTAGACTTCAGTTCCTTGTGTCTTGTTTGGGTTAGAACTGCAGTCCTTGGATCTTGTTTTGGTTAATATAATGAATAAAACTATGTTCCAGACTCCTGGCTCTGCACTGACGTCCTTCCCGCACCCCGCCACCGTTACAAACACACCCATAAAATGGTCATATAAGGAATTGCTTTATGTAGCTACAGAAATTTCTTGCAACTACTCCTACTACTACTACTAAGTATAGCATGTTTAATTTATATCAGGCATTTCTTGCATCAACAATGCATCATTTTTGCAGTTATATAAAGTTCCTCTCTAAAATTATTAATCCAAGGTTCCCAGAAAGGTTGCTATGGAGGTTTGGAAGTGTCAATCTCTGCCCACCCTTAGGACCAACACCCCAACACACCCAAGTAAAAAAAAAAAAAAGGTTTAACTCCATTTGTTTTGGTAAAAAGACAATGACATTTCTCTCTGCAAAAGGCAAATAAAAAAAATAAGCTAAATGTACATAAAAAAGCAAAAAAATAATAAAGAACAAAAGCTTTGTTTTATTTAATTATTTTGTATACATCCAGAATCGTTTTTAAATCCAAAAGTGTTTTTTTTTTCTCAATTAAAAATCAAACTTTGCTGAATCTTCACTTTTATGCAGCATAGTATGCAATATAAATTTTCAGGCCCTTGTTGCCATCGTTGAGATTTTTTTCAATGACTTCAACACCACCTTTCTCATATTCTATTAAGGCTTTAGGGTTGACCAGCAGATTGATGCCTTGGATCTTCTGACATCCATCCTTCAGGCTCCATGCAAAGACATCGTGGCCCCCAGTTCCTTTGTTGAGGTTCTTTGCGACCTCTTTGAAGCCTTTCTGCTGCAGGTTGAAAGCCTCCTGAAAGCTGGTGGAAACACTCAGATTACTCAAGGCTTTGCTCTTGTCTTTGGAGCGACGATACCAAAGGAAGATGTATTCGCCCCCGGCTTGCCGGTTGGTGTTTTCGTCCACACGAGTGTAGCCTTGCTCAAAAAGAGACTTGTCCCGACTAAAGCTGTCGGTAGCTGTGATTTCGCAGATATAGGTCGGCTCCTTCCTCTTCACCCAAAGATAGACCCAGGCCCCTCCTGCATTGCGGTTCAGGTCGCAGCCCAGCCTTTCATAGCTGTTCTTCAGCAGATCTGTTTCCTGACTCACGTCCATGGTCACCTTCAGGTCCACGATGGGAACATCTTCTTCTGTGTCACCGCAGAGGTACCAAAGAAAGATGTGATCTCCGGGAGTGCCGGCGTTCAGATCCCTTGTTAGTTGTTCATAGCCAGCATCAAGTAAACCCATTTTCATGTTGGCGTTAAAGGAGAACTGGATCCTGGTGATGGGCTTCATACCGCACTCCTTCTTGTACCAAAGCAGCACTTTGACATGGCTGGGCTTGATGTCTGAATTGAGGTCCACATTGATGAAGCTGTAACCCTGAGCTCTCAGGATGTCTTCCTCATCAGTGCAGGTGGAGACCTGAAGTTTTGTGATGGGTTCATGCTCGCTCATTTTGGAGCAGCAGTGTCCTTTGATAACCTTGGAAGTAAGTCAAATGAATCATCAGGGCTACAACTACATCTGTGGCTGAGATTTTATTCTATACATTGCTGTTGGATTGTACTGAGAATTTGTATCTTTTATCCTTTTAATGAAATGAGTTTGAAGACTCACGACTAGAAAGAAAAGTACAGGACTCTCGTGCCCTCAAGGGTTTCTTCAGTTACTTAATTTAGGAAACACAACTCTAGAATGTTAAACTGCAGGTTTGTTTTATAAGACCCTGTGCACCCTAGCCCAACTCCAGAGATTCTACCTTACTGTCCCAAAAGTCCAATTCTGCTTCTTTTCAGCTGGGGCAAACATACTAAAGGTAAAAAAACTGGACCTCAAGGACCATGCTGTGCCTTTTGAAGGAAGAACTGTGTTTTCAGTGCATTGATGAATCAGAAATGTACCTTTTTTTCTAACAGTGCTGCATAAAACAAACACTGAAGTGTTTCCTCATTTAGTGCCATACAGTTCAAGGTGTTTACCAAGAGTTGGATATAGCTTTTTTGCTGGTTTTCAAACCAGCACATGGGATTTGTGGCTGAAAAATGAATGGATGAATGTTTCCTGTTGGTAAAAATGCACCTACAAATTGTCATTGTAAAACGCAGCACAGTACAACACAACAAAATTCAACCTCTGTGTTTCACCCATACATACACATGCAGCAGGGGGCAGCTATTGAAAGCACTCAGGGAGCAGTGATGGGGACAGTACCTTGCTCAAGTGTACCTCAGGGCAACCTACTGGTGAAGGAATCGAACCCAAAAGCTTCCGATCCAGGGCCAACTCCCTAACCACTAGGCCACCACTGCCCAAAATTGTTGGCTGTGTAATATCCCAAAGATATGAAAGATAATTCGGCTAAATCTGGACTCTCATTTCATGTTCAGTTAATTCAGAAAGAGACAAGGCTAATACCAAAGGTGCTCTTTTTGGGAATGTTTGGTGCAGGAGCCTGTATTTTGCACTATATAGGAGCCAGGAGGCCATTTGGGATTCAGCCAATGGCGTATGAACAGTTATCTTGAAACTGCCAATACAAATAGAGTTATGGTGCCCATACCATGGGCATGACGATACAGAAAGTAACCAGCATGATACCACTTTGTGAATTTAAAAAAGCCCACAATATCTATAGGAATTGAGCTGTGATTAAAAAAATTGATTCCATACAGTGAATCATTTTCTCACATCTCAATTCAGGAACTTGAGCTACTTAAACAGGAAGGCAGCCAGTGTGACCACAAGCTGAAATCCCGGGAAGATTTACCTGTAGAAGATCTGGATGAATTCCCTCTAGGGAGAACTTTCTGGAAAAGAGAGAACAGAACATTTGTCAAGCAATGTCACGGATCAGGTGTTTTGTGCACGATAGAGGGCGCTCTGTTCTGACTGAACACACCTGAGCTAATGAAGGCACAGGTGTGTTTCATTGGGGCTGACTATTTAAGCCCCGATGAGTCAGAACAGAGCGCGGCTCATTTGTTAGGCTCTGCCTACACTCTGTGGTGGTTTTGATAATCTGGTGTTCTTGGTTTAGGCTGCAGTTCCTTGATTTTAGTTAGGACTGCAGTCCTTGGTTTTGTTTTGTTTTGTTTTGTTAATATAGTTAATAAATTTATGTTATGAACTCCTGGCTCTGCATTGGCGTCCTCCCTGCACCCTGCCACCGTTACAAGCAATGATTGCTAAAAGTCATGCGTTATCTCAAATCAGATTCCTATTAAAAAAAACAATAACTGACCTGTCCAGTCTTTGCCTAGAAATACACCCTTCTGTACATCACTCCTGCACAAGGTTTAACATCAGTCGCCAAAGAAACAGCCACTAAAACTATCTAGAAAAGCACCTGTATGTATGCTCTTCATTACTAAAGTAAGTGAATCAGGACTTCTTTTACAACTCATGTATCTCCAGTGATACAAAATAAAATGGGTGCTGGTGGTCTAGTGGTATGAAACTTGATTACAGACCAAGAAGCTGCAGGGTCGAATCCCACCTTTAGTGTACTATCACCATTGGGTTCCTGAGCAAGACCCTGAACCCTGAGTTTCTCCACAGAGACTGTCCCTGTAGTTAAGAAATGTAAATTGCTCTGTATAACAACGTCTGATAAATGCCATAAATGTAATACGACTAGAGGAAAGAACGGATGGACTTTTGATCAACCTCCCACCAAAAACTGCAGATGAAGTGGGTGAAGCCACTTCTGCAAAATGCAAAATGCATAAAAATGTAATAATCCGGTAAGTATACCGAGAGCTACTCTTCCCAGAATCGAACACCAATATTGCGATTCAGTGCAAACTACCTTTAGAAGCAAACGTCTTCCTCCAGTTGTTGGGCGACCCCGGGTTGGTTGAATGATGGTAACAGTCAGAAGCTTCAGCTTTTATAGCCAAATCCAATCAATTGCACTTTCGATCATGATGTGGGCTGACCAAACAGCTGCTGAGAATGTGAAAAAGTCAGTGGTTGCAGTTGGGAAGTCCAATCATATTTTGGGAAGTAATCCACTTGGTATCTCAACCCACACCAGTCATATGTCTTCCTCATTCTCACATCCCTTCCTGGCACTGCCACCTTCACCATTTCAAGGTTTGGAGAGATTCCTGAAGGTTTGTGAACCTTGTGACACCAGACACAGTGATAATTTATATATAATAACTTTATAAAATTATCCACTTCCTACCCTAGCGGTAGGGTACTTGCCTATGGACCTCTGGATCAAGAAGTCCCAGGTTCGAATCCCACTAGCACTATCACCACTGGGTTCCTGAGCAAGACCCTTAACCCTGAGTTGCTCCAGGGGGACATTCCCTGTAATTAGGACATGCAAGTCGCTCTGGAGAAGAGCGTCTGCTAAATGCCTTAAATGTAAATGTAAAAGGTTTGTGAAAACATCTTCCCTGCAGTGAGAATGGTGGAAAGTCCTTGGCTGAGAGTCAGCAACTCTTTTTTCTTTACCATTATTGTTTCTGTCACAGGGTTTGCTGTTTCATAACCATCAGCAGCTTTCAGCTCCCATTGTCTCCTCCTTGTCTTTGTTTGTCCTCTTTATATTTGCTGAGTTAAAAACTGTAAGGGTTTTTCCAAAGCCTTGTAGTCAATGTTTATTGTTCTTTCAATTAGCCAAGGAAGCAAATTCTCAACAATTTTTAAAAATTTAAGTTTAATTTATATAGTGGCTTTCTCAAACCCATGGTCATTTTACAGAACTACAGAACAAAAAGAAATGGGTCAAAAGAATGGACAGACACAAGACAAGGGCAAAGAAAAAGTTATGAAACACTCAGTTGGTGATGCCTGGCTATGGACTTTCCACTGTACTCACTGAAGAGAACAGAGCACACTAAAGGGATCTCATGATTCAAAAACTGTTTATTTGAAAATTAAACATGTAAACAACAGATGTTGTGAAAAACCTTTTTCAGTTAAATTCTTAAATAAATATGCTTTTTTTTCTCTTGATGAAAGTAAAAGTATTGATTAGACTACTAAGAGTGCAAAGAGTACCAAAATGTACTCCCAATGAAAAAGTACAGAAATGTATTAATAAAGTATAGGAATGTATTGAAAATATAAAGTAAAAAGTAAAGGAATGTATCGAGAATAAAATGTATAGGATTGTACTGAAAGTATAAAGTAAAAAGTACAGGAATGTAATGAGAGTATAAAGTAAAAGGTACAGTAATGCACTGAGAGTGGAAAGTAAAAAATACACGAATGTACTAAGAGTATAAAGTAAAAAGTACAGGAATGTACTGAGAGTATAACTTAAACAGTACAGGAATGTATTGAGAGTATAACGTATAGGAATGTAATGAGAGTATACAGCAAAAAGTACAATAATGTAATGCGAGTTTAAAGTAAAAAGTGCAGGAATGTACTGAGATTATAAAACACAGGAATGTACTGAGAATGTAAAGTAAAAAGAGCAGGAATGTACTGAGAGTGAAAAGTAAAAAGTACAGGAATGTACTGAGAGTGTAAAGTAAAAACTACAGGAATGTACTAAAAGTAGAAAGAAAAACAGTACAGGTATCTCATGGATCTCATTCCACAGAATTCAAAGACTATTAAAGCCTTGAACTCCATTAAAAACAATGTACTGAAAATAATGAACATTAACTTCACTGCTTTACTTTCATCCATGTCTCGACTAGTTCTCCCGTCACTGACATCACACTCAATACATGCCTTTTCTCCACCGTCCACTCTCCCTGTCTTCTCTCTTATGTCTCCTTCACTCTGTCATGCACTGATGGACACACCGATGGACGTCTTTTCTGTGGGTTTGTGTCCATTTAAAGAGGTTAAAGAGGGTAAACTTGGTGGACGTTCAGTTCTCTGTAATAAAGTAAAGATGCCAGAAAATTGTACTCAAACACAAATCATTGTACTTCACTATATCCCCGCTGCCTGTCGTTAACACATGTAATAACAAAGTAATTACTAGCAATCAATTCCCTGAGCAGCTCAGGCTTAAACACTTTATTGTTCTGTAGTTACATTGTTATGACAGCACAACTACAATGTAATTACACATGAAGGAGAGGGGGCAGAGTTAATTACAACAGAATGAATGCTTTGCTCCACAGATCGAGGATTTATGGGAACAGGAAAACTTTTTTTTTTTACATTTTTAGATGTGAGTGAAAAGAAAAACAGAACTGAAAGTCGCTGAGTTGTGACACACACACACACACACACACACACACACACACACACACACACACACACACAAACACAGACACACACACACCCCGGTGGCGCCAGGCACCAACAACAGTGTTGCAATAAACTGCACCGACAAACATCACACAGGAAGGCCAAAGACCATTCAAAGACCTACTGCTTAGTGCAAAGGTTTTGGCAACCCATGGTCAAGTTACTTCCATATTTATTTTCTAAGATATACAGTTACTGTTTGCTTATTCGAACAAATCAGGGAAAAATAAAATTTTAATCAGTGCCTTTTATTTATTATTTATTAACTTAATTATTAAATAAACAATATTTTTTACATTTGTATAGATTTTATTTCTAGATTTTACACTTAACAAATAAAAATTTGCACCCTGCACCCTGGACAAAACTGGCATATTTAAATGTGTTTTCTATAGCTGATAGCAGCGGTGGCCTAGTGGTTAGGGTGTTGCCCCGGATCGGAAGATTGTTCCCTCACCAGTAGGTTGCCCTTGAGCAAGGTACTGTCCCCATCACTGCTCCCCGGGCGCTTTCAATAGCTGCCCCCTGCTGCACGTGTGTGTATGGGTGAAATGCAGAGGTTAAATTTTGCTGTGTTGTGCTGTGCTGCATTTCAAAATGACAAGGGTAGTCACTTAAAAACAACAACAACAAAAAAGCTGATGTTTAAAAAGCTAAGATTGTAAACCACAGGGCAGCGGTGGTCTAGTATTTAAGGATGAGGCCCCAAGATCAGAAGGTCATGGTTTCGAATCCCAGATCAGTAGTTTTCCCTGACGTACCCTTGAGCAAGGTATTGTCCTCATCACTGCTCCCCGGGTGCTTTCAATAGCCGCCCTCTGCTGCACGGTGTGTGTGGGTAGCATACGTAGATGTAATTTTGTTCTGTGTTTCACAATGATAAGAATTGTCTCTATCACTTAAAAATATTGAGGTAAAAGAAATAAAACTTTACATTTCAAATGAGTTATTTACATTTTAACTAAATTGTAAAAAACATAGTACCTTGAAATGTGTAGAGAATTGTGTAATGAGATTTTTGTTATTAATTTACATAAATTGTTTAATTTCACTTGTTTTATTCAATTAACTTCTAATATTAAAGCATCTACATTTTAAAAATTAAAAATACAGTTTTTCTTCAATGTATAACTGGTGTTAACTTTTGCCTGCACTTTATTTTTCAAAAGAATTTTTAGCATAAAAAAATGGTCCTAGTCATCAAAAGAATCTTATTGTATTATTTAAAGAGCCTTCGCAGATTTTCATATACCTTGATTTTAAATTGTACGTCTCAGACTTTTTTAGCTGGACTGTGGACCCTCGCTGGGCTGCAGGATTTGTTGTGTTGTGTGGGGAAATATGAAGATTGTCATTCTTCAGATAGTTTCTGCTGAAGCAGCGTCCACTCACTGCACTGACCAGAGCAAAGCCACTTCGTGAACAAACTGCTAAACCTCAGCGTCTAAGAGGTTCTGAAAATTTAAGAATAATTTATTTCATAAATTTTGCAGATTAACACTGGGAACCACTGGACAGGGTGAGTACATTTCTGAATAATTTCAGGACAATTTCAAAAGTGTGTGTGCACGGTTTTTCAGTTTAAAGCAGTTTAGTGGCCTTTTTTCCAAGTAGTTTTCCTTTTAAGAGCACATTTTTACAGTAATCTTGTAATGCAATCAATGTCCCACAGCCCTCAGCCAATAAGCTTTTGTCCTGTTTCAGTGGTGGCTGCAATTTATGCAGTAGTATTGATTCAACTGCTTTAAAAATGTTTAAATATAAAAAAATTCTTGTGGATTATTAAATATTTACTAAAAAATTATTTCCAGACCTTTAAAAAATGTACGAATGCATAATGTTGGTCCACTTTAACGTCATAAACAGTTTGTAAGCAGAAATTTCCTTAACTGATAAATTTGAGAAAAGTTTCAAGTAATGTTTATGACCCTGATTTCTCAACATTGCACAGTAGCTAAAATCTTGCCATGCAAGAAGAAAGTGCTTTTAAAAATAGAACACAACCATTTACTTGAATCAGATTCATCACTAAGACTTACATTCATTTTAAAAACAGTCCTTTCAATGTAAACCTCACCATATATTAACATTCAGCCAATTTGTATGTCTTAAAATTTGGCAAGTAGTTTAGTAAATTGTTTTGGAAGACTTTTGAAAGTAAAGAATAATTTAACAAAATTATTTTCAGAAATTCAATAAACTTGATTTTAAAGTGGATCAAAGTTTCTCACTGACTTAAGTTACATTTTTTAGTTAAAAGTTGTGCACATTAGTAAATTTACCATCAAAATCAAATGTAATTTAACTTGGTAGTATTCCCTAGAGGAACAGGGATTTTTTTTACTTTCCCAAAACCTTTTCAAAATGGCTTTAATGTTTAAAAAATATTATTTTATGATTTATTTATTATTTATATGTTATATATCATGATTATGAATGCCATATTTCCTACCTAACTTCCCTTAAAACTGGAAATATAATTCAGGAAACATCTCCATGAATGAAATCAGTTTTCCTACTAAACCTGCTAAGCTATGAGTTTGTCAACCTTTTTGCTCTAGTATATAAATATATCTTTAAATATTTTTCCAACAGACATGATGATCTGGGTTCTTCTGCTTGTGACATTTTCCTCCATGGAGATCTCTGAATCGGAGCAAGGTAGGAAATAATACTGCTAAAGGATTATTCTACATTATTGTCTAAGTTAATACAATGTTTTGACTCAAAACAGTAGTTTGAGCAAAGTGTAGCATCTTCAGAATATTAAAAAAAAATTCAGATTTTTAAAATTATTTGGACTGAAGATACAAGAGTTTTATACTTTCAGTACTTTTCTAATGACTCGTTTTAAACTATCTGAGGTTCAAAGAACCTGTATAGGAATCAAATCCATTATGTCAGCAGAAGGGATGGCTTACGAAATCTGACTTTTGTCAAATAAAGTTGCTGACATGGTCAAAAAATTTGCTTTATATTTGCTAAGAAATTGGGCCAGATCTTGACAATCTCTTCTCTGGTTTACTGTTCTATGTTTTTATTTTTTAGAATGCATAAGATTTGTTGATTATTTCTAAGCTTAAATGAGACATTTCAGAATTGAAAATATTTACTGTATTATTTAGTGTCTCCGTACTTGAGCAATGATGAGATTGTGGTTACATCAACACTAACCCACTGTAACCTCAATAGACAAAACTTAATGAGATGAATGCTTCACATGTTGAAATTGATAGGAATATCTGTGGTAATTATGTCCTGAATGTTGGGTTGAAATACTAACATATAAAATGGATCACTATTTCTACAGAAATGGAGTATTACAGTCCCCGGAGCTGCAAGGGACTCATGGAAAGATATAAAACAAAGGAAGGTAAACTTTGGAGAAGGGTTTTAAACCTAGTCATCAAAACTCTTGAGCCCCTCATTTCTTTATATTTTGTAGGGAATCAACTTAAATTTGTCACATTGAGTCAATTAAATGACAAAAAGGAACAAATATTTTACAGCTCCAGGCTGCAAAGTGCATAAAGATACAAGGTTCTATATAAAAGGGATCCACCCACTCAGTGTAAATGAATCAGCTAATCATCTGGAATCATCTTCACCTGTTTCTTCACTGCTTCATATCTTAAATTAGATGCTTCATTCTGCTTGACAGTTCAGACGTATATCACTGTGTGGATTAACCAACTAAAAACAATCAAACTCCTCAGGTACAGAGATTGAACTGTAAATGAGAGACAAAAACACTGTCTTTCATAAAGATCTGGAGAACTGCTCAGGTACAGAGACTGTGCGGAAAATGAGAGAAAAACACTGTTCTTCAGGAAGATTGGGAGAATTTCAAGAAAGTCTGAATTTTAGAAGGAAAATGTGACAAAATTAATTAAGATCTTTGCACTGTACATTTTCTTCTAGATGGTCTGTACTACCTTACCACTCCTAGTGGGGTGGTCTACCAGACCTTCTGCGATATGACCACTGCTGGAGGTGGCTGGACGCTGGTGGCCAGTGTGCATGAGAACAACATGTATGGGAAGTGCACTGTAGGTGACCGCTGGTCCAGCCAGCAAGGTGGGAACCCCAACCTTCCTGCCGGAGATGGAAACTGGGCCAACATGGTCACTTTTGGAAGTGCAGAAGCTGCCACCAGTGATGACTACAAGGTACAGCTGAGTCATTTTTAAGCATCACATCTTATTTTTAAGTTTGAAAATATTTTAAAATGCATTTTAATTTTAACTTATTTATATAATGTATAGGTACTTTGCTGAAATGAGGGTTTAGTAAAACATTAGGACTAAAATTTAAATCCGACTGTTGGACGTCTTTATTATACAGGTCTATTCTAAAGAAATATTTGGAATTTTGAAATGGTTTGTGTTTTACGTGAGTAAAGCTGAAGTTTCCTCCACAGAATCCCGGGTACTATGATGTTCCGGCGCGGGACGTGTCAGTGTGGCACGTCCCCAATAATGTCCAGGTGGACAGCTGGACTCAAAGCTCATTCTTACGTTACCACACAGAGACCGGCTTCCTGGAGGAGCATGGAGGAAACCTCTTTCAGCTGTTCAAGGTTAGACCCCATTAAAACGACTACATAATTATAAATTTGCTGTTTAATGAAGGGTCCTTATGGTTAGAGGGTTTGCAACCTGAGAGTTCGGGTTCAAACCCCAAGACCGGCAGTAGAAATTTGAGACAAGTGAACAACACAACACCAACTCCTGCATCCACAAATAAATTTCCCTCAGGCAAGACTATCACCCCATAACTGCCCCGCTGGGAGATATCACAGCCCACTGCTCCTGATGTGCAATTAATCCAATTATTAATTTTAATAATGAATTAATAATATGTATGATGAAAAGCTTGTTTAGCTATTACCCTATATTTCATATTTGAGTATTATGAATTTCATACTATAATTGTATACATTTTTATGATTTTTCCCAGCGTTTTCCTGTGACGTACAATGCTGGAACATGTCCCTCAAACAACGGTCCCACCATTCCAGTGGTGTATGATGTCGGAGATGCCAAATTCAACCATAACTTGTATGGGCCGCATGTGAGAGGTGAGTGCTTTTTGTCATTTCTGCCTCCCAAAAGTTTTAAAAAGCACTTCCAGGCTTCTTTGAAGCTTTCACCTCCTTGCTTTAATCCTTTTTCAACATAGTGTTATTTCATTTAATAGTTTTTGCAATTTGTACTTTTATGATTTTTTTTCCCGTCCCTTAGCATCCACAGAACCTGGCTTCATCACTTTCCGAGTGTTTAACTACGAGAAGGCTGCCATGGCACTTTGCTCCGGACTCAAACCCAAAGGCTGCCACACTGAACACGTAATGAATAATTGTGAATATTTAGTATATTTTGAAACGGGACTATAGAATTTATCCTTTTAAAAAATTTAGTTTTGTAGCCCTGTCGTAAAATGTAGGATATATGTACAACTTCTTTTCTGACTGATCTGACATCAGGAAATTATCCAGTTCAAAATGTCAATTTGTGTCCTGGAAATTTGATTGTACATGACCTTGTAAAAAGGGACAGAAAACAGTTATTATTGTTTTTGAATAATAATTATTATTATTTAAATTATTATTAAGAACAAAGTTTTGATCAAAGTTAAATAAAAATTATTCAGAATAAATTAAAAATTGAGAACAAAGTTTTAATTAAGTTATTTATGATAATAAAGTTTGAATAAAATTAACATCCCAAGTAATGTTATTATATTTAAAATCTGAAGTGCTAATACAATTTACACCATCCATCCATTATCTGCCGCTTGTCCCAAACGGGGTCGCGGGGGAGTGCTGGCGTCCAACCCAGCGCACACAGGACGAGGACGGGGGACGCACCCTGGACAGGTCGCCAGCCCATCGCAGGGATACAATTTACACCAAAACATTCTAATCAAAAGAACTGTAACGGTGGCGGGGTACCGGAAGGACGCCAGAGTGGAGCCAGGAGTTCGGAGCACTGTTTTATTGACCACAGTTCACAAAGGCAAGGCACAAGGGCTGCAGTTCGAAGCAGAACCTGAGAACAGGAGAACTGCAGCCTAAACCAAGTTATCCAAAAACCCAAACCAGAACCACCCTTTACACTTAGGCTTAGCTTAACCAATGAGCCGCGCTCTGCTCTGACTCATCGGGGCTTAAATAGTCAGCCCCAATGATTCACACCTGTGCCTGCTTGGGCTCAGGTGTGCTCAGTCAGAGCAGAGCGCCCTCTAGTGTGCCCAAAACACCCCACACGTGACAAGAACAGTCAAGATGATGTTTCAAGATATATATTTAATATCTAGGATCAGGTTCTAATTAAAGGAGCAATAAAATGAAATTCTAATAAAACTATGAAGTTTAAATATCTTAAATATCTAGATTATTTCTAATAAATCTAGGATTGAAGATAAAGTTCTAACCTAATTAATATCCAGAATGAAGAACATCCAGAATGATATTCTGATAAAAGCATGCTAATTTAAATAATGGCCACAATGAAATTCTCACAAAATTAATATCCATAATAAAATTTAAATTAATGAATATCCAGAATAAAGTGAAAAAAAGTTATAATTAATGCATAGTGAATATTTAAATATTTTTTATTTTGAAGTTTACATGAAGTTTACATGTTTTATTTGTTGTAATTTTACTGTTTATTGTATTTATCAATCTATTTTCAACCTATTCAGTAGCCTGCCTTACATATGTCATAGAGTCTAAAATATCTGAAATGTAATTACATTTCTTTAACCAGCACGGTTATATATATATAACAACTGTCCAAGGTCAAGGTGTGATCGTAATGTGCTTATATATATATATATATATATATAATATATATATATATATATATATATATATATATATATATATATATATATATATATAAACACAATGTGATCACCGACCTAGTTGATCTTTTATCTGTGCGACAGGGCTGTGTGGGAGGAGGAGGATATTTCCCTGAATCTGCTCCGAGACAGTGTGGGGACTTCACTGGATTGGACTGGGACGGATATGGAAGCCATGCTGGCTGGAGTGCATCCAGGCAGCTCACGGAGGCAGCGATACTGATATTTTACCGCTAAAAGCTTCCCTTACAGCAGCTTTCTCTTCTAACCAACCAAACAGCCCTTCATACTACATATTGCTGAATAAGTTCAAACCCTTTATGGCAGTGTGGTGTCATTGCCTCTAGGGGGTGCAAGACCAACAGTAAAGAAATTCATTTTTAATTTCAATAAATTCATTTTTTAAAATCTAAAACAGACTGTTGGAATTATTTTAGCTTATTAAGGCTGGATTTGTCATGAGTTTTCTGATTTGACAAGACTAAATGTGTAGAAAAAATCCTGCCGTAAAGGTAAGGAGCTGTCTAAATTGTGCCATGCCAGGGGGTATCAACTCGAGCTTGAATAAGTGGATGTGCGACCTTAAAACATATCTGAACAGGTAAAACTGTAATTTTGATTTAATTTTTTCATGCTTCAATTTAGTAAATAAAGTGTAATTGTGTCTCTTCTGAGGATCAACAAATCATGTCGTCTGAAGTTAATAAACCTTCACATATGACTGGATTTAGTGGCAAGAAATGTCAATAAACACTTACATGCAACCAATCAGATTGTTGGAAGGTGCTGCTGTAATTGATGATGTGCACTGAAAAAACTCAAGGGGCTGGTGAAACGTTACTGTGGAGTGGTATCATCAGGATACATAAGCTTTTTTTAAAATTAATTTTTACAACACTTTAAGGTTGCAGAACAACTTAGTTACAGTAATTACAACTACTCCAGTACTTCTGAGTTACAGTAATTACAATTACTACAATACATCTGAGTTACATTAGTTACAATTACTACACATCTGAGTTACACTAATTACAGTACTCTAGTACTTCTGAAGTTACAGTAATTACAAGTACTGCAGTTAGTAGTAAACTGTTTTTATGTATTGCTAAAGTATATACTTTTTATCCACAATAATACTGCAGATTAATCTACACTTTTATTGCTAATTCATCTACATTTTCTTTTTTTCTAATTAATTGTCTTCATAGCATTTTTACACACAGAACATCTCCAATACAGCAAGTCCTGTTGGACGTACCTGGTACACAATAGCTGGCACCGACAAAAGTGCTCCACAGACAAGCGGGATCGAGTCTTGGACTGCCAAATTTCACTGATGTGTCCCCTACAAGAGCTATCGTAGCAACTTACTGGATCTGGTATTTTCTCACCTTCTGAGGTCTTGTGTAGTCTAGGCCTCTGAGCAGCATGAGGGTGTAATGCTTGGTTCATTCCACTAGAGGTCAGTGGTATACAAGCACCTTCTGGCCAAGACCACCCTATTTGATGCTGGAGGTTCGTTCAGGCAGTCCTACTCAGTTGAGAAAGTCAGAAAACTCACTTGTAACCACAAACCATGCTGTTTATCATGCATTTCCTTTGAACCAATGGAAATACTTGATAAACCGTCCCCAGTGAGTGTGAATGGAACCAGACATCTGAATGTCCCTGACAGATATGAACTGGTGGTGGAGACACTGTCTAATGCCTTAGATGTTGTTTGAGATTTTAGACTAAAACTGGATGATGGGATGTTTTACCATCATGCCATGCCATAGATGCACACAAGGACATGTGGAGGTTAACTGGGGGACAGAAAATATACAGATGCTTTTGGGACCATCGTTTGGCTCCATTGACCACCACTGGAGAGAAATCTGAACATCAAACCCACTTTAATTCAAAATCTGGGCTTGGTATCTCCAAAGACGAATAATGTATCTTGCTGATTGCAATATGGCTGCCCCCTGCTGGGCGGTGTGTGTGTTTTTAGAGAGTGTATTTAGATTGAGTTCACAGTGCTAGTTACTTTCACCAATCTCAAAAATTTACATTCTTGAAGTTGAGTATCATAATTTGGACCTGGAATGTTAGCTCATTTTTCAACCAATAAAAGTCCTCAGTTCACTCAAGGGAGGTTTGACAGATTTTAATATCAAACTTTACATGAACATAAATGCTTTCAGTTCCCAGCGCCGGCATGTCATGATGATGGACGGCCAATTAAAATGGGCCGGCCGGGCTGTGAAGGCCGCCCGTAAAAGAAGAAAAGTGAAAAGAAAGAAAGAATGCTTTGCTGGTTTGGGGTTTTTCCTCGTTAAGTGCAGGATTAAACACCATTAGCATGCCGATCGGGGTAAAAGTTTGTCGTTGTCTCTCTACAGGGTAGTAGTAGCGTTGGAGGATGTTGAGCAGGTACATGGTTCGAGTGTTTTTTTTTTTTTTTTCTTTATATAGATTTAAAAAAGCTCTCAAATGAGTGTTATGCTTCAGGTTATGCCCGGCTCCCCACCCCAGCAGTGAGCAAGTCCAAGTTTCCTAGGCAAGCGTGCAAGTAGAAAAAGAAAAGACAATGTACAGAGTCTGTGTTTAGCCCCCCCACCCCAAACCCCACCCCCCCTGCTGTACAGGAGTAATTACACACTGCTCTCTGTAGCCAGATTTGGCGAAGGAAAAACATTCCATAAGTTCATTTTTATTTAACTTCCAGGAAAGCCGGTTTCGTCAGATCTCTGAAGTCAGATCCATGTTTTCCTTTGTGTCAAGGCAGGTACCAGGCCAGAAAGTTTCAGTTGTGTGTGTCTCCTGAAAAACCAGGTGGGATTTAGATGTTGATGGACTGGAGTCCAGCGGTTCCGATCCGGACCAAAGGCAGTTCCGTGCTTGGACAGAAGAGTTCAGTCATAAACACAGAGACACGATAAATAGAGGATGGGAGAAAGAGAGAGAGAGAGAGAGAGAGAGAGAGAGAGAGAGAGAGAGAGAGAGAAAGAGAAGAGAGAGAGAGAGAGAGAGAGAGAGAGAGAGAGAGAGAGATGTTTCGAAGGCTCAGGCTGCATCTCAGGATACCTGAGTGTTGTTGAGATGCAGTTTTGTGAAGGGGCCGAAACTACATTTCCCATGATGCAACAGAACAGAAGCAACAATAGCAGTGAGACACAGGAATTAAACATCCGGCTTCATCAATTGACTAGCATTCGGAAGTGTCCAACTGAGATGAGGAGAAACCAGAGGAAATGAATACCATCCGGACATTTGGGACAACTGACAAATTGTCCGAAACAACAGCAAATTGGCAAAAATCAGACCAAATCCAGACTGACCTCCTTTAGCTCAGAACTGGAGCTCTGAGGCTTACGTCGCTAACACTAGAGCTGAACAGTCACCCACAGGTGACAGCTCTTCATTAAGGTGGAGCAGGCTTGTGGGTGTGGTTTAGGACACGGTAGGACTTCTGATTTCCTGAGTGGAAGGTTGGAATTTGCACTCGGAACATTGTAGGCATCTTCAAATTCCTAGATGGCTGCACCTTCTGGGACAGTGGTGGCCTAGTGTTTAGGGACCCAAGGATCGGAAGGCTGTAGGTTCGAATGACCCTGACCAGTGAGCTCCCCTGTGGTTCCCTTGATCAAGGTACCATCTCTATCCCTGCTCCCGGGGTGCTGGATATGTCTGCCCCCTGCTGGACAATCTAGATCAGCTCTCCTGAAAAAACACCCTGTTGACGTTCGGCTCAAATTTAGCCAACAGCAAGTTCTAAACTACTCCCACGAGTCTGTAACACTTTAATTGAGGAGCTGGACGAGGTTTGACTGAGACATCTGGGGAGGACTGCTGACTTCTAAGCTGGGTCTCAACTCAGGGGCTGTGTTCAAAAGCTGAATGCATCACAGCGCCACCACCAGTCCATCGTTTTCACCCACAGCTGTGAAACGTTGCCCAGAATCCGGTGGGTGAAACTGACCCTTTCCATGATTTCCTGTCAGAGACTATTGTGTTTATCAGCTGAAACGGTAGCAAACAGTGATGTGCAAAAGGCCCTTCTTCATATTTTTTGCTTCCAAGAATCCAGACTTTCTTGTATTTTTAATGTCCTGTTGAGGAACAGTTTTCCAGATCTTCCTGAAGGATAGTGTAGTGTTTTGTCTCTCATTTTCAGTACAGTCTCTGTACCTGAGCAGTTTCAGAAGCAGTATGAGATTATCTCCACAGAGAACGGAGAACAAAAAACAAAGAAGGGATGTTTTTCATGTGATGTCATTCAAGAAGCCTGGAGAAGTGTTCCTGTCTTAAAGAAAGGAGCTGGTCTAAGAGAGTTCAGGCTGTGCTGAAGAATAATGGTGGTGGTAGTGAATATCGACTTTAAAGCTGGTTACAATTAAGCTCTCTTTGTTTTTAGACTGGAGTTACATGTGTTTGTACACAAATCACTGAACCTACTGTCTCAGTTTCTTACAAAAACATGTTCTTCAAAAGATGCAGACCTTGAATTGAGACCCTAGAAGTCTGTAAATTTGTTTGCCTTTAAGTCGAACAGCACCAGGATCCACAGAAGACATGAGCGCCATGTGCTAACAAACTCCTGAAACAGGCTGACCTGCATCGCTTCAGTGCTTTTTTTTTCCCTTTTCTTTTTTGGAAAAGTTCAAATTCTGGACACACACACTCCCTACACACACACACACACTCAACACACGCACACGCACGTTTTGAAGAGTTTACATCCCAAGAAGAGAGGAAGAAAGAAACTAGGTGTCTAAATTTATCAAAATTAGCTGGAGTCATGCAGTGTCATGTTTACAGAAATTTGGTATCTACGTAAAAAGGACGATACGCTTCTCGTTTGCTGGAGTATAGAAGTAGCTTGAAGGTCTTTAATGCCCTAAAATGTGATGCATTTCCATGGACGAACCGCTGCTCAGGTTTGCTTCGGCATCTCGCGTGCTAGTTCAAGCAAGCAATGATACTACAGCTAATTTCTTTTACAAAGGCTAATATGCAGCAGATGCAACTGTGTTCCCAAACACACACACACGCACACACGCATACACACACACACGGATGCGTGTTATGTCAGAGAGTGTGCTGAGTTAGCTTCCACTCGACGTGGCTGATGAAGAGCATCTTGCGAAACAGTCGGCGTGAGGATTTGATTGATTGATGGGCACTATTTTCTGTCCCTCAAGAGTCTACATTTCCATTAGGAATGGAATGTGATCCATTTCCAACCAAGAAAGCTCCATTTTTTGCCAGGAATGATCCATTTCCTGTTGAGAGTGATCCATTTACCACTAAGAAAGCTCAGTTTCCTGTTAGGAGCACTCCATTTCCTATTAGGAATGATCCATTTCTATTAGGAAAGCTCTGTTCCCTGTTAGGAGTGATCTGTTTCCTGTCAGGAATGATCAGCTTCCTTTCAGCAATACCTTGTTTCCTGTTGGGAATGCCCCATTTCCATCACAGCTGCTTTATCTCCTTGGTAACTGGAAAAGAGTTTGGGAAGAAACCAATAAATTCCATTTGTTCTTTGTTCTTTTTCTTTCTGTTTGATCATCTTTACTCCAGTATGCCTCTGATTGGTCAGCCGCTAAGTTTTGACTTGTATGTTTGGCGATATTTTAACAGCCGTTAGTTTGGCTGGGGAAAAAACAAAAACCTAACAAAAAAAACAACGCAGCACCACCTGCCTGCGGGAGGTCAAACATGCATGTTTTTAAAGAGTCCTCACCTCTCCCAAGTCCGATGTTTGCAAAGGAGTGGATGTTTGTTTTTCTTTTCTTTTTTTTTTTTTTTTTTAATTATGATTTTGTCTCGTTTGGTAAAAAAGGAAAGCACAGCTGTTCTGAACAGGTATGTGCTTGTCTCGGGCGGTCGCCGACTCTGATCTCGGAATCAGCTAGAGCTTCAGGTACGTCCGATCCAGCTAATCATGACCCTGAACTGCTCAGACTTGGGTCTGAAATTTCTAGTACAATTTCTAGTTCAAAAAAAAAAAAAAAAAAAAAAAAAATTGAAAATTAAAGTGCTTTTAATGTTGGTAGAATATCCAAAAAAAAAAAAGCTTGACTTTTTCTACATTTTTTTGACTACTCTCCATTTTGGTCAAAATAACATAAAAAAAAAATCTAAATAACATAAAAAACTATTTATATTTTTATCTATATGATTCTGAACGATTTATGATTTGTTTTATTTAAACCTCTTTTTGAAAAAAGCAAATTGATTGGATAGTGTAATTTTATTCTAATTTCCCAATTTTCTCCCCAATTCTTGCGCGTCAATGCCGTATTTAATGTGCTGCTGAGTACAACACGTTTGGTCGAGAACAATAACTGCAACATTTTTGGTTTAAAATGGGAAAGACCGGACACCTTCCTTTTTGAATACATTAACTCTTAGGCCTACCAAAGTTCACCCAGAGGGTGCATCAGGGGAGCACCTGTTTGTTTCAGATTATTCTAATATTCAATGTGAATATTCATTAGCTCATTATTGTAGACATGGATATTTTTCTACTCCTTTGAGACTAATTAATACATTGTTCTTAATTAGCTGGATCACGCGTGTATTATTTGGTCAGCTGATGTCAAAGTCCAGGGTTGGCGACCTCCCGCTTCAGGGATGGTCCAGCAGTTGCCCCCAGGTGTGCGAGGGCTCAGGGGCCGCCTCTGGGGCGTCACAGGTAAACCTCCCTGCGGGACAGAGTGAGGCACGATGTGGTCTTGTAGTCTCCGCCACCCGTACGGGTCAGGGGCATAACCTCTGACCTCTGGTGTGGGTCGTCCTGCTCTTCGCCGGCGCGGTGATGGTGGTGATGGTGGCCGAAGCCGGCGCTGCTGAAGGTGTCATAGGAGGCCGAGGTCATCTTGCGGTTCAGCAAGTTTCGGTTGTGGTCGCCAATGATCCGGTTGCGCAGTGGCCCCTGCTGGTCACCATTGATGATGGGCCCCCGGGCGTCTTCGGCTCCGCCCCCGCCGCTGCCCTGATCCGACCCCACGTCCTCCTCCACGCCTTCCTCTTCCTCCTCCTCATCGATGTCCTCACGCTCGCTGTCATCCTCATGGTTGTTGTTGTCATCACCCGCCGAAGGGTCCATGGCCTGCCGTTTCCGCGGAGATGAGCGGACCGGCATCCAGCAGGCGTCCGAGTGGCCCAGTTCGTTACAGTCACGGGTGCACTTCCCTGTCAGAGCCACGTCCGGGAGGTGTCTTGGGTCTGAGAGAGAGACAGAGAGACAGAGAGGGAGTAACATTTATCCTTATAATAAAGCCTATTTGACACCATAAAAGATTCCCTCTAGTGGAATAAACTGTGAACTGCAGTCATAAAGCAGCACTAAATTAATTTAGGATTTTATTTAGTTCACTAAAGACCGTTTTCCTGTAAGCTGAAAAAAGCCTGTACCCTCCCCCTCCCCCATTGCAGCCTACATACAGAGACTGAGCCCTGTGACATCACAACCATGCATTTACACACATCTCCATATTCAGCTTATATCCCTTTAGCTGATCTTGCACAGCATCCAATCAGAATAGAGAACATTTGCATACACCAGTCTTTAAGGCACAGTAATGGGTTAATTCTGGTAAGAGAAGGGAAATTAACTTAATATTCATAAAGAAAGATAAAAGAAAGAAAGAAAAAAAGAAAGAAAGAAACTATGTGAAAGGAAGGTATCTGATATTTTATATATTTTATATATATTTAACTTTCTTTTTTTCTTTCTTTACTGATTGATTTATGCATTTAATGAATTCTTGTATTTTATTTATTTATCTATTTATTCGTCCATTTGTTGCATTATTTATCTATTTTATTTGTTTATTTATCTAGTGTATTTTATTTCGTTTATGATATTTAATTTATTTATTATTAACCCCTAATATTTGCATTCTTTTTTCAGCAGCTCTCCTGTGGGACCACATGGCCAAGCCTTCACCTCCCTGGTTCCCCAGTTCTCCTTCCTTGGAGAACTTTTTGTCAGTTCTGAGCCACTGCAGACCAGGCACACCTCAGAAGAAGTGCCATGTTGGAGACGTTCGGACCCATGTCCCTCATGTCCTCGCACTCGTCTGTTTTTTTCTGCTTCCAAGTTCAAGAACTGACCATTGTCTAATGTCTCCCTCACAGAACTTCATTCCAGCTTCTGAAGGCCTAACCGACAAGAGAACCCTGCCATTTCCATCCTAAAGTCAAATCTTAAATGTGTATATTGATCATGAAACATAAAAAATGTTTGTTTAATTTAAATGTAACTTTGTTTTTTTTTTTTATGTAAACATGGTTCTGCCAAAGAACTCATCTCTGGAAGGTCCTGAAGTGCGGCTGGGGGACACTATGAATGAGACACAGCCTGGTGTGTTCGGAGCAGAAGGAGCTCATCCCTGTTGTCTTGCCATTGTCTCGTCTCTAATCCTGTTTGGTCTGTTGTTTGTCTACATGGTGGAACCAATCCGAGCTAAAAGGTTCTCACACGAGAGCTTCATTCGTTATTCTAAATCAGGGAGAAAAAAATGAACCACTGGGCCACAAAAAAAAAAAAACAAAAACAAACAAAAAAAAAACTCCTCATTGCACCCAGGAAGAACATGTTGTGAACAGACCCTCAGCTTTAGAACCCAACAGATTTATACTTAGCTAGAACAGTTATCAATAAATACAAATAAATACATTCATACAAATGAACTTTAATTAAAACTAACATCCAGAAGTTCTGATAAAATATCTGGAATAAAGTTCCAATAAAGTACCTAGAATTATGTTCTAATAAAATAAAATATCTAGAATAAAGTCCTAATTACTTACATAGAGGTCCTATGGGTCCTGTAATTCAATATGGGTTCTGTTATTCAAAGAGTTTAGTTATTAAATGGGTTATGTTATAAATTGGGTTCTGTTATAAAAGAGGTTCCATTATGAAGTTGGCTCTGTTATAAATTGGGTTCTGTTGTAGGGTTATAAGGTAACTAAAAAGGTTCTGTTATTTGTTATGCAATTAAATTAAAGTTGAGTTCTGGATTAAACAGGTTCTGTATTAAACAGGTTCTGTTATTAATTGGTTTTTATGTTAAACAGGTTCTGTTATAAATTGGATTCTGTATTAAACAGGTTCTGTAATAAATTGGGTTCGGTTTATTTAAAGAGTTTATTGTTATTATAAGGTTATGAACAGTATTCTCTTATTTGTTTTGCATTTGTTTTGTTAACTGGGTCCTGTTATTAACTAGGTTCTAAACTTAACTAAAATAACTAACATTATCCAAAGGTACTGAAGGGAGCACCCTGAAAGGTGTGTGAGTGCATTGTGTGTGTGTGCACACATGCATTTACATTTACATTTACGGTATTTAGCAGACGCTCTTATCCAGAGCGACTTCCATGCCCTAATTACAGGGACAGTCCCCCTGGAGCAACTCAGGTTTAAAGGTCTTGCTCAGGGACCCAGTGGTGGTAGTGCTGGAGGTGGGATTCGAACCTGGGACCTCTTGAGCCATTATTTGATTGGATTATTGCTGTCCGATACAGAACCTCTTGAGCCATAGGTCCATAGGCAAGTATCCTACCTCTAGGCTACCATCACCCAACATACAACATGTGTGTATGTGTGTGTGTTCTCACCATTCTCCACATGTTCCTCCTCCCCTACGCTGCCCTCTGGGGTTGTCCTCTCGTACCCGTCCTCCGGCAGAGACAGAACTCCAATCCTGGGTCCGGACGAGCTCTTACTGCTGGGGGTCTCGGAGTCTTCCACTCCGCTGTCATAGCAACCAGGGTCCTGCAGCTGCGTCGCCACGGAGAATGTTACCCTCCTCAGGGGCTGCCAACCCAACACACACACACACACAAAGTGATAAGCAAAGTGTGTGAGCTAAAAAATTTAAAATCAGTTTCCAAAGATCAGGAACATTTTCCCCCAAAAATCTTTCAGAATTCTGGAGTTTTCCCCTCAAAAAAGAACAATTTATTCATTTTGATCAGGAAAAGATAAAAGATTATTAAGATAAAACTAAGAATATTCAAAAGACTAAATGCTCTATTCAAATAAAATAAATGCTCTATTCAAATGGAATATATTTTAATAAAATACAAGACAAGTCAATATAGTGATTGTGACTGGCTAAAAGAGAAAGAAAGAAAGAAAGAAAGAAAGAAAGAAAGAAAGAAAGAAAGAAAGAAAAAAAAAAGTGAAACCCTACTCCACTCCTCCTTATTTTAATTCTATTGGGCTTTACTCCATTTAATTCTATTCTGTTCTAAATCACTCATACACACACACACACTGTATTATTATAGCTGGTGTATTGTTTATTGTTCAGTGCAGACCCAGATTATCTCTCACTCCAGCAGAATCAGCCTGTGTGTGTGTGTGTGTGTGTGTGTGTGTGTGTGTGTGTGTGTGTGTGTAATTTAGTGCACATTGAAAGGGATAATCCATTATTTGATTGGATTATTGCTGTCCGATGCAGAATTCTTTCTAATAATAGATGGAGTTCAGAACAGGAGGAACTGTTTACACAAACTGTAAAACAATAAAAACAATCAGGATTCATTTTTTAAGGAGAAAGGGATCCTGTAACACATCCATTCTGAAACACCACAATTTTCAATATCAGCATCAGTCGATACTCAAAATTTAAATCAATATCAGTCGATTCTTTAATGTTCAATTGTATATCAGAGAATACTGATATTGCTCAACAATATAAAAAAAATTTATATATCAATTGATACTCAAAAAATCATTTTTAAAATAGTCAATATTTAGGGTTTCAAAATCAAATTGGTCAATATTTAATGTTTCAATATCATACTTTTAACATGCAAAAGTTACATTTTATATTCGGGAAAACTCAAATATTCAGTGTTATATTAGTCAATACTCAAAAAATCTATATTATATTGATCAATACAAAAGGTTTTAATATTTGAAATATATAAGTACTTTAATCCAATAATGTATTGTTAAATACTTAATGTGGTAATATTATATCGGTCAACTTTAAGGCATGTGATACTGCATCGTTCAATATTAAAGTATTTAATATCGTATTGGTCAATAATAAAGTATTTCCTATTGTATCGGTCAGTATCAATGTATTTGATATCGTCAGTATGAATCCTTGACGGTTTATCATTGTAAAGGATTATTATGAATTATAACATTCACATACACACACACACACACACACACACACACACACTCTCTCTCTCTCTCTCTCTGGAAGTGTCATGTTGGATTGTATATAAACGTCTATTGATGGCGTCCATCCGGAACTTCGGGCAGGACGCCGATACTGCAGCAAGAGAAAGGTCAGAGAGAGAAAGAGAGAGCGAGAGAGAGAGAGAGAGAGAGAGCGAGAGAGAGAGAGAGAGAGAGAGAGAGAGAGAGAGAGTGTGTGTGCGTTATAGCACACAGATTAAGCTATTTCTGCTCACATCAGACCACAGCACTGACACTTCTTTCATACCTCTTTCCCTTCTCTTACTTGCTCATTCTCTCTCACTCTCTCTCTCTCTCTCTCTCTCTCTCTCTCTCTCTCTCTCTCTCACTCTCTCTGCAGGGTGATTATTATTCTTTGCGCAATCTCAGTGCTGATAGTTAGATACTGCTGAGCAGCCTGTAAAATCACCTGCAGAGAGTGAGAGAGGCAGAGAGAGAGAGAGAGAGAGAGAGAGAGAGAGAGAGAGAGAGAGAGAGAGAGAGAAGGGCAAAAGCGATAGATGTGAGAGAGCATGCGGAGTAGAGCACGCGCACACATTAAGTGTAGCACTGGAGTCATCTTTTACTGCAGAGCGACGTCACACTGTGAGCTCGTGTTCCCCCTGGTGGCAGCAGAGTGAACTGCTGACTGCTCAGAAAATAATACACACTCAGTACCTGCAAAGCACACACACATGCACGCGCACACGCACACACACACACACACACACATACACACTTTTTTTATGCAGAGGTTTGATGTCTGGTGGTTCTTTGTCTAGCAGATTTAAGAGCCCGTTTCCTCTAAAACCAATCTTTCTCTGCCTCTTCACCCTGAAGTTATAAGGTGTGTTTCATCCCTGCTTTTTGAACAAAGCAACCAATCAGAGAACGGTCTTAAATGGCCTCTTCTGAGGAATAAAGAGAAGAGGGAAAGGAAGGGGCCCTTTAATAAAAAATTTTATTAGTTTCCTTTTTTTCATATGTGCCCTTTAATGCGGATGAGTGTGTGTGTGTGTGTGTGTGTGTGTGTGTGTGTGTGTGTGTGTGTGTGTGTGTGTGTGAGAAAGGACATCCGTGCTGTTTACACGCTTGCTTGTCAATAGCTTTCCATATCTGTCTGACACACAACCAGCTATTGTGTGTGTGTCCAGGACACACACACACACACACACACACACACACACACACCATTATGAACAAAAGCCATACTGTAAGAGATCTAAAGGGGTAAAACAATGAGCTGAATCATTAAGTCCAGTGTGTGTGTGTGTGTGTATGTGTGTGTGTAATAAGCTGTATAATTAAATGGCCTGAAACTGGCTCTCACAGAGAACTGAGAGGGTAACAAAAGTCAAAGACCTCACTAATGCTGCAATCAAATCCTCACAGCAATGTTCCATCAGATCACACACATAAGCACAGACTGTTTGACTGCAGACTGCGGTTTCTGTGACAAAGGGCCCTGTGTGTGTGTGTGTGTGTGTAAGAGAGAGACACAGAAGAGCGTTATGAAGCAGAACACACTGCACTCTTTCACTTATCTGTCCATTTCTCACTCCGTCTTCAACGTAATCGCTGATCTCCAGCTTTGCAACTCGTTTTCTGACGAGGAAATGGAAGATGAGTCTTTATGGAGCTGTTTGTCGTTTAATTTATTCTGTTTTTCCTGACTGACTCACACACACACACACATACGCACACACACACACACACACACACACACACACACACTCATCGTCTCCTTTTTCATCACCAACCCCTTAACGACGGCATAATGTCTCCGTGACGACCACCCTGGAAACAGCAGGTCAAAACACAAAGTAACGACAGATGAATCAGATCTACACTTCAAACAAAACCTTTATGAAACAGGAAATCTATTTTGCTAAATTTATTTAATTAGAACTTCATTCAGGTTAATAATTTTAATAGAACTTTACACTGGACATTCATTTTATTAGAACTTCATTCTTGATATTATTGATGTTAGAGTATAATTATAGATATGAGTTTTGTATTTATACATTTTTGGGGAAAATTATTCATTTTATCAGAAAATTCCTCTCCCCTGGTCTCTCCTCTGGACCAACAGTCTCCTGAGCTGTCCCTCAAATACACTCATCCCTGATCCTGTCCACCCTCATCTCTTTCAACACAGCTCCACCTCCTGTCTTTCATCATCTCCAACCCGTATAACATAGCTGGTCTCAATACCATCTCCAACCCATATAACATAGCTGGTCTCACTACTGTCTCCAACCCCTTCAGCATAGCTGGTCTTAATTCCGTCTCCAACCCGTATAACATGGCTGGTCTCAATATACCATCCTATAAACTTTTCCTTTCACTCTTGCTGCTCCCCGTCTGTCACAGATCACTCCTGTCACTCTTCTCCACTCATTCCAACTTGCCTGCACTCTCTTCTTTGTCTGAAGAAGATCCTGTCACTAATTGTAACAATGTTTTATGGTCATCTGTAAATCTTACAGTCGTGAGGTTTGGGTTTTATGAGGCCACTGAGGGTGAAATTTAATAAATAATCCAGAGGAGAGTTTGAGAAATGCCTTGAGAAATGAACCACTTGGAGGAAAAAAAAACATTAAGCAGCAGTGTGTATTTATATCATCATGAGGACCCCGGGTTCATGAAACCATGTCATGTTTGTGGGAAAATCTAGTTTCTATTCAGGAATGACAGGAATGAAAAAAAAAAAAAATTTACCAAAATTTAAAAAGAGAACAAAGATGAAGTTGTTTGTTCCCAAGGCTTTGGTTTGGGAAACTAAGAGATCTTAAAAGAAAATCTTAAATCTTTAACTCTTGCTTACAAGGCTACTAACAGTCTTGCACCCTCTTACTTGACTGCTCTTATCAAACCACGTGTCTCTTCTCATTCTCTCAGACCATCAAGCGCTGCTCGCCTTGAGCCCCCACCATTGAAGAAAAGAGGAAGACACACCGAGACTCTTCTCAGTCCTGGTCCCTCTGTGGTGGAATGAACTCCCCCTGATGGTCAGAACTGCTGAGTCTCTTGCTGTCTTCAAATGTTGATTAAAAACCCACCTGTTCAAGGAATTTCTGAGGGAATAATCTTCTCAAACCTCTTTTACCTCTGCTCTTTCCTCAAGAAACCTCTGCTCTTTGTTTCCTCTTATATTTATTAAAAAAAAAAAAAAAGCACTTGTCACAGAGCTACTAAGTTTGTTACTTAGGTTGAAATAGGTAATCAGCAGTAGCTGATCTGAGCTGGTTACTAATATGAAGTTCAAATGTGGAAACAAAGCACTGCTGTAAGTCGCTCTGGATAAGAGCGTCTGCTAAATGCTGTAATTGTAAGTGTAAAGAAGATAGGATTGAGATAGGATTGAAATGAGGTGCTGATTGGTTCTCAAATGAGAAAGTTTTCATTT
The DNA here is from genome assembly GCA_017165825.1 of Hepsetus odoe. Taxonomy (NCBI): domain Eukaryota; kingdom Metazoa; phylum Chordata; class Actinopteri; order Characiformes; family Hepsetidae; genus Hepsetus; species Hepsetus odoe. The sequence continues at coordinate 20,646,188 of CM029377.1, forward strand.
GAGACCATTTAAATTGTTTTCATTGCAGAGATTAATTTATTATCTTTATTCTGGCTCTTGAATTTTAAAAACGTAATTGCTTTACTCGAGATGTTAATGTTATCAGAACTTTGTTGCAGATAATAATTTTATTAGACTTTGATCCTAAAATAATTTCTGTTAACTCTTCCACTGTTCATTTTGTTTCAAAACTTGAATTTGTTTTGTGTTTATTAGAATAAAAAAAGTAAGTATATCCAAAATATTACATTTATTATAATTCACAATGGACATTCATTTAATTAGAACCTATTTCTGAAAATTGTAATACTGATTGTAATACAACTGTATCCTGAATATAAAGTTTATTATATGTTCATTCTTGATTATTTGATTAGAATTTTATTCTAAAATTAAATTCTATTATTTTATTAATTTATTTATTTTATTTATTATTATCATTCTGAAAGCCAGTTTTATTACATTTTTAATACTGAATTTTAGAAGTTTTTTCTGAATATTATTTATTATTAGTTCATTCTAGGTATACATTTTATTTACTTTTTAATAAAAAAAGTTTTATTTAACTTTTTCTGAAATTTTATTTAACTTGTGATCAACAGTTCAGAGTAATGGTGAGTGTGGAAGAGAGGAGAAGAAGAGCGTGCAGGCAGGTTGGAATGGGTGGAGAATCACATGAGTGATCTGTAAGAGACGGGGACCAGCAAGAGTGAAAGGGAAGGTTTACAGGACAGTAGTGAGACCAGCTATGTTATACGGGTTGCAGAAGGTAGTGAGACCAGCTAAGTTGTACGGGTTGGAGATGGTAGTGAGACCAGCTATGTTATATAGGTTGGAGATGGTAGTGAGACCAGCTGTGTTAAATGGGCTGGAGAGGGTAGTGAGACCAGCTTTGTTATATGGGTTAGAGACAGTAGTGAGACCAGCTATGAAGTGAAAATGTCATTGTCATTGTCAAAGGATCCTTGTCATTGTGAAACACAGCACAGAGTGAACCACAACGAAATTACACCTCTGCATTTCACCCACATGCACCGTGCAGCAGGGGGCAGCTATTGAAAGTGCCTGGGGAGCAGTGATGGGATGGTACCTTGCTTAATCGTACCTCAGAGCAACCTACTGGTCTGGGATTTGAACCTACGATCTTCTGATATACGGGTTGGAGATGGTGATGAATAAACAGGTGCTGGAGGTGTCAGATTTTTGTACCAGGAGGGATAAGGATAGACAAGATTAGGGAGGTATATATTAGAGAGACAGCTCAGGTTGGACAGTTTGGAGACAAAGTGAGAAAAGTGAGACTGTGTTGGTTAGGACAAGTCCAGAGAAGAGACAAGGAGGAGAAGGACAAAGAGGAGGTTTATGGATGGGGTTAGAGAGGACATTCAGGGGGACGATGTGAAGGAGGAAGGAAGACAGGACAGGAAGACATGGAGACAGATGATCTGCTGTGGCTATTCCGAAAAAGAACAGTAGGTCAAAGTGTTTATAAAGAAACACGTTGTGGGCGGAGACTTAGCGGACAATTAAGTCCACTGAGAAAAAAGACCCCATTATTTATTAAAACAGGTGTGTGTGTGTGTGTGTGTGTGTGTGTGTGTGTGTGAAAAGAAACACTTTTACATTGATTTTAGCTTTAGCTACTTCATGCCAACACACACACACACACACACAAACTCACACACAGTCTCAGCTTGAACTGTCTGACTGAGTTTAGATTCACAGCTGAACCTCCTGCCGCACTGCCATGTGTATGTGTCAGTGTGTGTGTGTGTGTGTGTGTGTGTGTGTGTAATGAAACATGAGGTTGTTTTTCTCTGAAAGAAACACTGTGCAACACACGTGCGCACACACACATACACACACACACACACGCACACACACACGCACACACACACACCCATCTCCGCCTCTTCTGTTCTTCTGTCCTCTTAGATCCCATGTAGTCCACTCCAGGTTTGTGTCTGCCCCCTTTAATACTGACCAATCAGATGGCAGCGTTTCATCTCCCAGGAAGTGTGTGTTAGTGGCTTTAATTGGCCGTTTGATTTGCATCACTTTGATTTAATTCTATGCGAGTGAGGAGGTTTATTTTCGCCCTGACGGCTGCTGCAGCTTTCCCCCGGGCACCACTGCTCTGGGTGTGTGTGTGTGTGTGTGTGTTTTCATGACTTTGCAGGACCTTTTCTGGAAGAATGACTCAAGAAGAGGGACCCAAAATGAGTTCTGACTTTAAAAAAATATTTACAATACATACATAGCATTATATTAAATCTGTCTGTCTGTCTATCTATCTATCTATCTATCTATCTATCTATCTATCTATCTATCTATCTATCTATCTATATCTGGAGCATAACAATATTACAAGTAGATAATGTTACAGTACTGTGCAAAAGTTTTAGGCAGGTGTGGAAAAAATGCTGTAAACAAAGAATGCTTTCAGAAATGGAAGTGTTAATCATTTATTTTCATCAATCAGCAAAAAGCAGTGAATGAACAAAAGAGAAATCTAAATCAAATCAATATTGGGTGTGACCACCCTTTGCCTTCAAAACAGCATCAATTCTTCTAGGTACACTTGCACACAGTTTTTGAAGGAACTCGGCTGGCAGGTTGTTCCAAACATGACTGTGTTTCAACCTCCTTGTGACATTGATGATCATCAGCACCTGTTTGGTAAAATTGGTTGATCATACACCAACTATAATTCTACAAAATCCCTGACTTTGTGCAAGTGTACCTAGAAGAACTGATGCTGGTTTGAAGGCAAAAGGTAGTAACACCAAATATTGATTTGATTTCGATTTTTCTTTTGTTCGCTCACTTTGCATTTTGTAAATTTATAAAAATAAACAATCATTATTTATATTTCTGAAAGCATTCTTTGTTTCCACATTTTTTCCACACCTGCCCAAAACTTTTGCACAGTACTGTATATAGTTTATAAATGAGGCATAGTACTATTAAATATAAACACACACACACACACACACACACACACACACACACACACACACACACACACACACAGTATGGGGTGTATTCTATTATTTTAAACTGGAATTTTTATGTATAAAACACAACGACCAATCCACATTCTGAAACAAGTTTGTGTGTGCGTGTGTGTGTTTGTGTGTGTGTATGTGTGTTTTGTTGAAGCACATACATTTTTAGCAGTCTCTACAGTGTAGGTGTGTAGTTCAATGTAGTGGGTGGAGGCAAGTGTATGAGGGTGTGTGTGTGTGTGTGTGTGTGTTGCGTGTGCGTGTGTGTGTGTGCAGTGTCTTTTTAAACTGATTCTCCCAACAGACAAGTACAAGCAGGTGGGAGAGGGGTCTCACACACACACACATACACACACACACACACACACACACAAACACGCACGCTCTAGCTTGCCCACACACTCCTATTTCTACAGCAGGTGTAAGAGCCCTACCCCGACGGGGCGCTAGGAGGAGCCAAACCGCTGTTGGGAGACCTGCCAATCAGGCACGGTGATCAACGGTGATTCGGTTCGCCTGTTCTTGGGCTTATTTAAAGGGAGAGAAAACGATTCAAAGTTGCTGGGTCGTTGTTTGACTCAGACGGTAATTTGGTAAAGATCCTTGGGTTTTCTCTCGGGTCTCCCTGTCTCTCCCGCTTTGTGTTTGCGTCAGTTCAGCACCCTCGAGCTTCGGCTTGTTGTGCTGACTGACGCTGCACCCTCCCTTCCGAGTTTCTCATTTTTTCCTTTTTGCTACAACGTTCAAGCTCAAACGCTCACCCGTTTTGGGCATTTTGTTTTCTACCCGTTTTGGGCATTTTGTTTTCTACCCATTTGGGGCTTTTTGTTTTCTACCTGTTTTTGGGTACTGGCAGCTTCAGGCACTGCATTTGGGTCCAAACCCTGTGTGGCTCCCTGTGTCCAGAGTAGGCCACACCGTTACAGAATGACCCAGCCAGTATGGACACAGCATCGCCCGGAGATGCCTTTCAGATGGCTCTAGCTGCTCAGGGCGCTACCATAGGCAGGCACAAACAAATCCTACAGCAGATAACGTCACAGTTGCAGGCAATCAATACTGCTCTGCAAAATAGACCTGAACCTCCTGCAGCTGCATCTATAGCCCCCTCTCCCGTTACGATGATACCGCCTATGCCCTTTTTACCGCCTCCCGAGCGCTTTGATGGTGCCCAGGGACGATTGGGTGGTTTCCTCCTCCAATGCTCTTTGGCATTTGAGCAACAACCTGCTCGGTTTCCAACTGAAAGAGCTAAGGTGGTCTATGTTGTCTCATTGCTCACAGGAAGAGCCCTATCATGGGCCACCCCAGTGTGGGAACACCAGCCAGAGGTATGCTCCTCCCTCAATCAGTTTACCTCAGCACTCAGGGACACTTTCGACCATCCCAGCAGTAGAAGGGAGGCCAGTTTCGCCCTGCTCCGACTATGACAGGGAAGGAGGTCGGTTGCGGACTGCGCCATTGAGTTCCGCCCTTAGCCGCAGGAAGCGGTTGGAACGCAGCGGCACTAATGGCGGCCTATTCTCAGGGTCTTAATAGTGACCTCAGAGACTAAATGGCTCCACGGGACCCCCCTAATTCTTTTGAGGGCTTAGTTGATCTCTCGCTGAGGATTGATAACTGCCTTAGGGAGCACAGACAGGCTCGGGAGACAGAAAGGTCTCAATGACCACAAGCCAACCCACAACACGTGGTTCCCATTCTTCCACAGGCTGAGGACACTTCACAAGAACCTCAGCCCATGCAGCTCGGTCATGCTCGTCTCTCCCGTCAGGAACGGGAGGACCGGATGCGGCAAGGCAGATGCCTTTATTGCGGTTGCTCCGGTCACCTTCGAGCATCCTGCCCTGAGCTAAAATCAAACTAGGACGCCTGTCACAGCATAGGGACTCTTTGGCAGGCCCTCCAGCGTTCCCACAGCCCTCAGGGGTATTTCTCAGCTCCTCCTTACGTTGGTGTTCAGGTAGAGAAGAATGGCTTCGGGCTTTCATAGACTCAGGGGCTGCCGGAAACTTTATAGATGCAGAGCTAGCCAAAAAATGGGGTTTACCCATAAAGACCCTGGATTGCCCACTCCCCGTGGCAGCTATTGATGGGCGGGCCTTAGCTTCGGGGGTTATTACTCATCAAACCCTCCCCATAACTCTGTGTATTGGTCTGCATTGCGAACGGCTGCCCCTGCTTCTTGTTCGGGCTCCTGATCTACCCCTTATTTTGGGATTTCCCTGGCTACAGCGACATAATCCTCATTTGGACTGGTTAACCCGATCGGTAATGGCCTGGGGACCTCATTGTACGCGTTCTTGTTTTATCACTGGTCAGGCCCCTAAAACTCCACTCACTTCTGAGGTGATTCCGGGTCTGAACACAGTTCCCTCAGAATATTGGGACCTCCAAGAGGTCTTTAGTAAACAGAAATCCCAACTCCTTCCTTCTCACAGGCCCTATGATTGTGCTATAGACTTGCTTCTGGGCACGACTCCTCCTAGGGGCCACCTGTTTTCCCTCTCGGGTCCCGAGAAGGCGGCCATGGAGGATTACATCCAAGAGGCCCTGGCTCTGGGTTTTATTAGGCCTTCTACATCCCCCGCAGGGTCGGGGTTCTTTTTTGTGGGTAAGAAAGACGATGGTCTCCGTCCATGTATTGATTATCGGGGCCTCAATAAGATAACTATCAAGGACAGGTACCCCTTGCCTCTCATGTCAACAGCCTTTGAGGCACTGCAACAGGCATCCATTTTTACCAAACTGGACCTGCGCAGCGCCTACAACCTCATCCGGATCAGGGAGGGACATGAGTGGAAGACTGCCTTCATCACGCCATCAGGGCATTATGAGTACCTTGTTATGCCTTTTGGGCTTATGAATGCTCCAGCAGTTTTCCAGCGTTTCATTAATGAGGTCTTAAGAGAGGCCCTGAATCATTACGCGTTCGTCTATCTGGACGACATCCTAATTTTTAGTCGAACGGAGGCCGAACACAAGGTCCATGTTCGAAGGATCCTCCAACTGCTCTTAGAGCATCATTTATTTGTAAAACTTGAAAAGTCCCTATTTCATGCTTGCTCCGTTGCCTTCCTGGGCTTTGTAGTCTCCCAGGGGCAGCTGAGCATGGACCCAAATAAAATAAAAGCAGTGGCCGAGTGGCCACGCCCCACCTCGGTCCGCCTAGTGCAACGGTTTCTGGGCTTTGCAAACTTTTTCCGTTGTTTTGTGCGTGACTTTAGCACAATAGCAGCCCCCTTGACTGCCCTTACCCGCAAGACAGTGGCGCGTTTTCACTGGACCCCTGAGACCCAGGAGGCTTTCAGTGAACTCAAAAATAGGCTGTCCGCGGCCCCTGTCTTGCAGCATCCTGATCCCAAGCTCCCTTTTATTGTTGAGGTGGATGCGTCAGAGGTGGGAGTTGGGGCGGTTCTGTCCCAGCGTTCGGCTCCCGATAATAAACTGCACCCGTGTGCTTACTTTTCCCACCGCCTTTCTCCCGCCGAACGCAATTATGACGTAGGAGATCGGGAGCTGCTGGCGGTTAAGGTTGCCTTTGAGGAATGGAGGCATTGGCTTGAGGGGGCTCGACATCAGGTACTGGTCTGGACCGACCATAAGAATCTGGCCTATATCGAGCAAGCCAAACGCCTCAAACCCCGTCAAGCTAGGTGGGCTCTGTTCTTTGCCCGATTTGACTTCCTGCTGTCGTATCGCCCTGGGTCTAAGAACCTCAAGCCTGATGCTCTCTCTCGCCAATGGGACTCTCCTATCTCCGAGGGTCCCCCTGAACCCATTGTTCCCCGGCAGAGAATTGTGGCTCCTATACGCTGGGGGATTGAAACAGAAGTGACTAATGCCCTGGCCTCAGAGCCTGATCCTGGGGGTGGACCTCCTGGCAAGCTATATGTCCCATCTGTTGTAAGGGCCAAAGTAGTGGACTGGGGACATGTTTGAGTTTCACTGCCCACCCAGGGGTTACTCGAACCCTAGAATTCCTCAGAAGGCGATTCTGGTGGCCAAGAATGGACCGAGAGGTTCGAGCTCATGTGGCAGCCTGTAGGGTTTGTGCCAGTAATAAGGATCCCAGAGCCAGACCTGCAGGTCTCTTGCATCCACTGCCAATTCCCAAATGCCCATGTTCACATCTCTCTCTGGATTTTATCACAGGCCTTCCCCCTTCTCGTGGCAATACTGTAATCCTAGTGGTTGTGGATAGGTTCTCAAAAGCAGGCAGGTTCATAGCGCTGCGCAAACTCCCTTCTGCCAAAGAAACGGCAGAGCTGCTACTCCACCATATAGTCTGCATCCATGGCTTACCTGTGGACATTGTTTCAGACCGGGGTCCTCAGTTCAGTAGCCTGTTTAGGGGCCACCGCTAGTCTCTCGTCTGGCTACCATCCCCAGTCTAATGGCCAGACTGAGAGGGTTAACCAGGACTTGGAACAAACCCTCCGTTGCCTAGCTTCCGAACGTCCCTCCTCTTGGGCTGACCAGCTCATATGGGCTGAATACGCACATAACATCCTCTGGCACTCGTCTTTGGGTATGTCCCCCTTCGAGTGTCAATTCTTTTGGTGTGACGTTGCCGCCGCTCCTGGCTGAAAGCACGTAGAGCCCATCAGCGTGCTTCTGCGGCCCAAAAGCGGGCAGCTGACAGCAAGCAACGCCTTGGGCTGTCATTTAGACCTGGGCAGATGGTGTGGCTTTCTGCTAAAGACCTGCCTCTCCGTGTTGAGTCTCGGAAGCTGGCCCCACAGTATGTGGGTCCTTTCAAGGTGCTCCGCAGAATCAACCCGGTTTCGTACCGTTTGCGCCTGCCCAGGTCTATGTGCATCAACTCGACTTTTCATGTGTCCCGCCTCAAGCCCGTGCTTTTTAGCGCGCAGGCCCCGGCCCCGGCGCCCCGTCTTGTTGATGGTGCCCCGGCGTATATGGTCCGCCGGTTGTTGAGGGAACGTCGGGTTCGGGGCCACTCCCAGTTTCTGGTCGATTGGGAGGTTTATGGCCCTGAGGAGCGTTCGTGGGTCCCTGCTCGTCACATTCTGGACCCTGAACTCATCAGGTCCTTTCGGCGGGACCAGGCCGCTGGTTTGGGAACTTCCGGTGCCGTTCCTAGGAGGGGGAGTCCTGTAAGAGCCCTACCCTACCCACTAGGGGGAGCCAAACCGCTGTTGGGAGACCTGCCAATCAGGCACGGTGATCAACGGTGATTCGGTTCACCTGTTCTTGGGCTTATTTAAAGGGAGAGAAAACGATTCAAAGTTGCTGGGTCGTTGTTTGACTCAGACGGTAATTTGGTAAATATCCTTGGGTTTTCTCTCGGGTCTCTCTGTCTCTCTCGCTTTGTGTTTGCGTCAGTTCAGCACCCTCGAGCTTTGGCTTATTGTGCTGACTGACGCTACACCCTCCCTTCTGAGTTTCTCATTTTTTCCTTTTTGCTACAACGTTCAAGCTCAAACGCTCACCCGTTTTGGGCATTTTGTTTTCTACCCGTTTTGGGCATTTTGTTTTCTACCCGTTTGAGGCATTTTGTTTTCTACCCGTTTGGGGCATTTTGTTTTCTACCCGTTTGGGGCTTTTTGTTTTCTACCTGTTTTTGGGTACTGGCAGCTTCAGGCACTGCATTTGGGTCCAAACCCTGTGTGGCTCCCTGTGTCCAGAGTAGGCCACACCGTTACAGCAGGATCAAACAGAGCTTAAGGACAGAGAGGAACACGGTACAAGCCAAAGCCACACACACACACACGTACACACACACACACACATACACAAACACCCTCAACATTCTCCACAAATATTTAAAGAGACCGTATCACACACTTTTCTCACATTTTGTCCCCCGAGGTCATCTTATTTCCACAAACAATCCCAGTTCATTTTTCTTTATTAACATATGCAAATTAGCTCTGTTCTAATTGGTTGTCTTGTGTTGTAGCTCATTGTACAGGCAGTCCAACTAAAAAGACTTTGGGAAGGATCGGCGATTACACCTCAATAGGCTGTATTAAAATTGAATAAAGTTGAATTTATTCAATTTAATCTCTTTCCAAAATTAAAACCCTAATTTTCCCTCATTAGCTTTATTAAAAATATTAAAACACTGATTATTGTTCAGTAACAAATATGAAAATGTAATCATCACTAAATAACAATATTAAAACACTGATTTTAACTTAAAAACAACATTAAAAACTTGATCATCACTCAATGACAATATTAAATCTCAGATTTTTGCTCAATAACAATATTAAAACCTTGCTTGATAAGAAAACTAAAAACCTGATTATTTCTTAATTACAAAATTAAAACCCTGATCATTGCTCAATAACATTATTAGAACCCTCAGTTTTATTAAAACATCATTAAAAACCTGATTATCTCTCAGTAACAATATTAAAACCCTGAGTGTCTATAAAAACATAATTATTAACCTGATTACATCTCAATTTAATTTTAAAACATGATTATCTTTCAATTTTAATTAGAAAAACCCTGATCATTGCTCAGTAACATTAGTAAAACCCTGAGTGTCATTAAAACATCATAAAAACTTAAAATCATTTAACATCATTAAAAAAATCATCTCTCAATTTTAATTTTAAAAACACGGTTATCTCTCAATTTTAATTTTAGAAACATGATTATCTCACAATTTAAATTTTAAAAACAATTTTATCTCTCAATAACAATATTAAAACCCAGAGTGTTAATAAAAATATAATTTAAAACCTGACTATCTCTCAATGTTCTCAATTATATCTCCTCTGGACATGTCAAACTGTCACGGATGAGGTGTTTTGGGCACGATAGAGGGCGCTCTGTTCTGACTGAGCACACCTGAGCCTTTAATGAAGGCACAGGTGTGCCTCATTGGGGCTGACTATTTAAGCCCGATGAGTCAGAACAGAGCGCGGCTCATTAGTTAGGCTCAGCCTAAACACTCTGTGGTGGTTTTGGTATTTGGTAACTTGGTATCTTGGTTTAGGCTGCAGTTCCTTGATTTTAGTTAGAACTGCAGTCCTTGGTTTTGTTTTGTTAATATAGTTAATAAAACTATGATCCGAACTCCTGGCTCAGCATTGGCGTCCTCCCTGCACCCCGCCACTGTTACAGAAATGAGCCGCCAGTACCTGGACGTCGCGAGCCACGAGGGCGAGCAGTAGCGCGTGTTATGGGCGGCAGCGAACGTTATTGAGCAGACGCTGCAGCTGATAAAGACCTGGGAGACAGAAGCGACTTCTCTGGACCTCCGCGAGCATCTGGACGGTGAGGAATGGGTGCGACGGACGCCGACGGCCACGGCAAGGGAGCTCAAGCGCCGTCTGAAGAATGCAACGTCACTGCTCCCACTCGATATTATCCCGGATCCCGAGCTTCACAGGGATCAGTTCGCGCTTTGTCTCCGGATGCTGGTCTCCATGGCTGCAAGAGCACAGCGCAACCTCGACACGCGACATGGAAGGCGGGGCATCGTTGACGGCGAGCTTCATGCAACGCGGAAGGACAACAGTCAACGAGCCCTACGTCATTCAAAGCGGAACATTGATAGTGGAGCCGCCCTGTGCTGTTCAATGCGGAGATTCAGCGCTGAAAGCGCAGCGCGACAATCACCGCGATCCGTCAGCGGAGAAAGCGCCATGCGCAGCTGATAGAGCCACGGTAAAGAATTCACGCTGCGTGGCTAATGGAGGAGCCACGGTAAAGAATTCACGCTGCGCGGCTCAACGTGAGAACACGGCGGTGAACACAGCCAGCGTGAATAACAGCAAAACAGTGGAAATAAACGCTCCCTGCAACCTTAAACACGAGAGGAAGGCAAAGAAGGCCGCCCGCAACAAAAGAAGCGAGGCAGTGGCAAAGAAGGCCGTTCCTGACACAGAGAGCAGGAAGATGGCAGAGACCGCTTCCAGCATCGTGCAACCGGGGAGGTCGACCAAGAAAGCCCTTCGCAGCAAGGAAAGCGGCATCAAGGAGTCGACCCCCAAACCCAGCACCACTAACCCATCTGCTGCACAGAAAGCAGAGAAGGAGCAGCTCCAGGTTAGTGTGAAGTTTAGAATGAAGGTTCGGGTGTAGATGAAAATTGAACATGAGGCTGCAGTAACCATTCAGGCGCAGGTGAGGAAGCACTTGAGCAGAAAGTACTACCTGAAGCTACTGTGGGCAGCCAGGACTGTTCAGCGATATTACCGAGCTAATAAGATGATGAAGCAAGAAATGAAGTCTTTGAAGGAGAAAAAGATGGCTGCTGTTGTTCTGCAAGCTGCATTCTGAGGGATGAACGGTGTGTCTGGTGGTAGGGTGGCGGTGGTCTAGTGGTAGGGTACCGGTGGTCTAGTGGTAGGGTACTTGCCTACGGACCTCTGGATCAAGAGGTCCCCAGTTCGAATCCCACCTCTGGCACTACCACCACTGGGTCCCCTGAGCAAGACCCTTAACCGTGAATTGCTCCAGGGGGACTGTCCCTGTAATTAGGACATGTAAGTCGCTCTGGATAAGAGCGTCTGCTAAATGCCGTAAATGTAAATGTAAATGTATGAAGGCCAGACAGACTCTGAAACAGAAGCACCAGGCTGCCACTGTGATACAGTGTGCTTACAGGGCTCAGTGTGCTCGGACGCGATATTTATGCATCAAGTATGCTGCTATTGCCATCCAGCTTAGGTATCGCTCCACACTTGATGCCAGAAAGCAGAGGGAGGAATTCTTGAAATTGCACTCTGCTGCAATGTTCCTGCAAGCCTGCTTCAGAGGTTAGAGGGCCAGAAGGGAGATGATCCTGCAACATCAGGCAGCTTCCCTGATTCAGGCAGCGTTCAGAAGACACAGGGAGGTAGTAAAGTATCAGGCCATAAGGGTGTCAGCCATCATCATTCAAAGACATTATAGGTCCTACATTAAGGGTAAATTTGAACATGAGAAATTCGAGATGTTGAAAAGGTCTGTGATACGCATCCAGGCAGCTTTTAGGGGTTATTCTGTTCGAAAGAATGTTGCTGCAATGCACAAAGCTGCCACCATTATTCAGGCTGCGTTCAGAAAACACCGGGAGGTAGTAAAGTATCAGGCCATAAGGGTGTCAGCCATCATCATTCAAAGACATTATAGGTCCTACGTTAAGGGTAAATTTGAACGTGAGAAATTCCAGGTGTTAAGAAGGTCTGCGATATGCATCCAGGCAGCTTTTAGGGGTTATTCTGTTCGAAAGAATGTTGCTGCAATGCACAAAGCTGCTACCATTATTCAGGCTGCAGTAAGAATGCACCAGCAAAGATTGGTTTTCAAGAAGCAATGCTGGGCAGCAAGCGTTCTTCAGAGGAGGTTCAGAAGGTGGAAGCTTGGGCATCAACAAAGACAGAGGTATCAGCTGTTCAGACATGCTGCGATTTGCTTGCAAAAGTCATTCAGAGGAAAGCGGGCAAGGGATCTGGCCAAACGGATCAGAGCTGCAAGGACAATCCAATCTCACCTCGGAGATGAACAGATCAGCTGCATGAATGTTCAGATCACTGAACAGGAGGAGTTGCTGACAGAGCTCCACCAGCAGCTGATGGAGAAAGAAGCCTCGATGCTACAGGTGAATGCCTCAGTCACGAACGAAGGGTTGAAACTCAAGGAAAGGATCACCTATCTGCTTCCTCAGCTGGAGAGGACCAAAGGACTCCTGTCCAGTTGCCAAAGGGAGATCAAAGCCATGGAAACAGAAAGAAAAGCTCTGGCTCAAGACAAAGGTGAGCTTCATGGAAAGAGCGCGAAAGTCAGAGAAGAGAGATAGGTCTCTAGAATAAAGCTGCAAGCTGTGACGGCTGTGCACAGAGAAAGGCTGGAGAGAACGGATGAACAGAGGGACCAAACTGTATGCCAGACAACAAGGAGAGTTGAGACTCCAACCATTCAGGAGAAGCTGGAAGCTAAAATAGCCACTATGGAAGAACAGCTGAATCAGACCAGAGCAGAGATGGTGCAGGACTACAACGTTGCTCTGCAGGCTGAACTGAGAGAAGCCCGAAGTGAGGCCAGTAAGCTCAGCGAGCTGGAGAAGCAGGTCAGAGGTATGGAAGCAAAATTGGCGATCTTCGAATCTCGACTCACTCCACAGACACCAGTGCATGCTGGGACCCTGGTGGATAACGCCAGAGCGGAGCAGCTGAAGAACAGTCTGATGGAGAAGCAGGGAAAGATTCCAGAGGTTGAACAGCTACATGATGACTCCCTACCTTTAGTTCACCCTCACAGTTCAGCAGACTCAGAACAAGGTGGTTCGTGGAGGAGTCCAAGTGGAACTTCTCGTAGTGGAACCAGGAGCTGGGATGCTGCCACACTGAGCTCCAAGCAGCAGGGAAGTATGAGCAAGAAGAGGAAGGAGCCAAAAGACATCAGCAATGACCTGTCTGTTCAAGAAAGTGAACGACAGCTTCTGCACTGTGGATTCTGTGATGAGAGACGTGAAGAACAAAAATGGCAAGGGTTGGAAGCAGAGTTCGGACTGTGTGAAAAAGACTTCCTCTTTGAACCTTGTAAAATCTGTGTTTAGCTCTCTTTCAAATTCCGTCAAGGCAAGGTGTTCCGCTGAGTCTGGCGATTCCTCCAGTGACTCTAGGGTCAAGTCCAGGCAACAGTTAAAGAAGTGGACTGAACTTCTAGGATTCCCCTCACCACCTCCAGTGCCTGGACATGGCTGGTCAGAGGTCCTTTTGTATAGAAGTGTTTTGTGGACCTGACCATATGCCCCAAAAAGAGACTTTTTTGTAGTGTGTTTTTTGTTCTTGACCTCCCCCCAGAGGTTCGGCTATGTTTTGGCGCTTCGGGAGCCGCGCCTTTTGGGGGAGGATTCTGTCACGGATGAGGTGTTTTGGGCACGATAGAGGGCGCTCTGTTCTGACTGAGCACACCTGAGCCTTTAATGAAGGCACAGGTGTGCCTCATTGGGGCTGACTATTTAAGCCCCGATGAGTCAGAACAGAGTATGGCTCATTAGTTAGGCTCAGCCTAAACACTCTTTTTAGTTTTGGTATTTGGTAACTTGGTATCTTGGTTTTGGTATTTGGTAACTTGGTACCTTGGTTTAGGCTGCAGTTCCTTGATTTTAGTTAGAACTGCAGTCCTTGGTTTTGTTTTGTTAATATAGTTAATAAAACTATGATCCAAACTCCTGGCTCAGCATTGGCGTCCTCCCTGCACCCCGCCACTGTTACACAAACCAACACAACCTTGCTTCTGTAGCTTTGTCCCCAAAACATCTAACCTGAGCTGTCCCTCTAATATACTCATTGCTAATCCTGTCCATCCTCGTCACACCCAAGAACACACCCAAGAAAATCTCAGCATCTTTAACTCATCTCCATCTCCAGCTCTGCCTCCTGTCTTTTTGTCTTCAACCCGTACAACGTAGCTGGTCTCACTGTAATCCTTCCCTTTTACTCTCACTGGTATCCGTCTGTCACAAATAATATGGATACTGGAATCTTCAGTATTAATCCTGATACTGGAATCTTGAGTATAGTTTAATATGGGTATTGAAATCATAAGAATGGGCCGGGACTTCTATGATGTTCCTCTTTTTTTTAATTCTGTGCTTCCAAAACAAGACACTTTTAACCTGAACATCAGAAACTTTCTCAAACTCCTCTGGAGCAGAACAGCATCACCATTCATCCTGATACCATTTCTGATCCACATCCTTGTTTTTCACAACCCAGAGTGAGAGTGTTTGTGAGCATGTGTGTGTGTGTGTGTGTGGACAGAAACGGTGTCCATAACAGCGCTGGAGCAGGTCCCTAAAAACACACTGATTTCACAACCATCGCCTTCATTCAGTCACTCATGACTTTATTTTTATTAAAAGTGAAGCTGGATTGGACTTGTCGAGGCAGACGCAGCTAGAGGACACGTCCCATTTCTCTTTCATTTGCTTTACTGATTTCCGATAACAGGAATTCTGCCGGGAATTTCTGATAACTTTGGGAAATCATCCAGCGCCAGGTCCTTGTTTGGTGTCTCCACAGCAGATGATTTGTCTCCATGTCTTCCTGTCCTCTCTCACCACATCCATAAACCTCCTCTTTGTCCATCCTCTTCTCCTCTTTCCTGGCAGCACCATCCAATCTGTATAATATAGCTGGTCTCACTACCATCTCCAACTTGTATATCATAACTGGTCTCACTACCATCTCCAACTTGTATAACATAGCTGGTTTCATTACCGTCTCCAACCCATATAACACAGCTGGTCTCATTACCGTCTCCAACCTGTATAACATAGCTGGTCTCCTTACCGTCTCCAACCCACATAACATAGCTGGTCTCACTACTGTCCCCAACTAGTATAACATAGCCAGTCTTATTACCGCCTCCAACCCACATAACATAGCTGCTCTCAATACTGTCTCCAACTGGTATAACATAGCTGGTTTCACTACTGTCTCAAACTCTTATAGCATAGCTGGTCTCACTACCGTTTCCAACCTGTATAAAATATCTGGTCTCACTACCATCTCCAACTTGTATTAAATATCTGGTCTCACTACCGTCCTCCTAATCTTCCTACAACCAATAAGAGGTCAAAACAAGAAATCCAAGGGACGACACCCTGACAATCCGTGTCTTAATTTGATCTCCTACCACATGTTCCTGCCACTAACTAATAGGAATGTGGAATTCTGGGGTCTTCACAAGATGTTGAAGAGAAAGACAGAAAAGCCAACCTGAGGACAGCTTCACCATGTAGGGGGAACTAGACCTCTGGGTTGTCTCCTCGAGGGAGAATCATCATTAAAGGAAAATGTTGGGAAAGTTCCAGAACCTGGAGCTGTAGTTCTGTGATGTTCTTGTTATGGACAGAGTTAGTTCCTCAGTTCCTCAGAAGGTCCATACTTACCTCTTTGGGATGCTCGGGAACAACTCCACACTCACTTCTTTCTTTATTCAACATCACGATATCACCGTATATGTTTATGTCCATCCATCCATCCATCCATTTTCTTCCGCTTATCCGAGGTCGGGTCGTGGGGGCAGCAGCTCCAGCAGGGATGCCCAGACTTCCCTCTCTCCGGCCACTTCTTCCAGCTCCTCCGGGCGGATCCCAAGGCGTTCCCAGGCCAGCCGAGAGACATAGTCTCTCCAGCGTGTCCTGGGTCTTCCCCGGGGTCTCTTTCCGGTGGGACATGCCCGGAACACCTCACCAGGGAGGCGTCCAGGGGGCATCCTAATCAGATGCCCGAGCCACCTCATCTGACTCCTCTCGATGCGGAGGAGCAGCGGCTCTACTTTGAGCCCCTCCCGGATGACTGAGCTTCTCACCCTATCTCTAAGGGAGAGTCCAGACACCCTGCGGAGGAAACTCATTTCGGCCGCTTGTATTCGCGATTCTCGTTCTTTCGGTCACTACCCACAGCTCGTGACCATAGGTGAGGGTGGGAACATAGATCGACTGGTAAATTGAGAGCTTTGCTTTCTGGCTCAGCTCCTTCTTCACCATGACAGACCGATGCAGAGCCCGCATCACTTCAGAAGCTGCCCCGATCTGCCTGTCGATCTCCCGCTCCATTTTACCCTCACTCGTGAACAAGATCCCAAGATACTTAAATTCCTCCACTTGGGGCAAGGTCTCACTCCCAATCCTGAGAGGGCATTCCACCCTTTTGCGACTGAGGACCATGGCCTCAGATTTGGAGGTGCTGATTCTCATCCCAGCCGCTTCGCACTCAACTGCGAACCGATCCAGAGAGAGCTGAAGGTCACGGCATGATGAGGCCAACAGGACAATGTCATCTGCAAAAAGCAGTGACCCAATCCTGAGCCCACCAAACCGGACCCCCTCAACGCCCTGGCTGTGCCTAGAAATCCTGTCCATAAAAATTATGAACAGGATCGGTGACAAAGGGCAGCCCTGGCGGAGTCCAACCCTCCCCAGGAACAGGTCCGACTTACTGCCGGCAATGTGGACCAAGCTCTGACACCGGTTGTACAGGGACCGGACAGCCCTTAGCAGGGAATCCGATACCCCATACTCCCGGAGTACCCCCCACAGGAGCCCCCGAGGGACATGGTCAAATGCCTTCTCCAAGTCCACATAGCATCATCCAGAGCCTTGAGGAACTCTGGGCGGATCTCATCCACTCCCGGAGCCCTGCCACCAAGGAGCTTTTTGACCACCTTGGCAACCTCAGCCCCAGAGATGGAAGAGTCCACCTCTATGTCCCCAGGCTCTGCTTCCTCCTCGGAAGGCATGTTGGTGGAATTAAGGAGGTCTTCGAAGTACTCCCCCCACCCACCCACAACGTCGAGGTCAGCAGCGCACCATCCCCACTATACACTGTGTTGACTGTGCACTGCTTTCCCCTCCTGAGACGCCGGATGGTGAACCAGCATTTCCTCGAAGCCGTCTGGAAGTCCTTCTCCTCTCCAAACTCCTCCCATGCCCGAGTTTTTGCCTCAGCAACCACCAGAGCCGCATTCCGCTTGGCCTGTCGGTACCTATCAGCTGCCTCCGGAGCCCCACTGGCCAAAAAGGCCCGGTAGGACTCCTTCACCACTGGTGTCCACCAACGGGTTTTAGGGTTGCCACCCCGACAGGCACCGACCACCTCCCGGCCACAGCTCCTGTCAGCCGCCTTGACAATGGAGGCGCGGAACATAGTCCATTCAGACTCAATGTCCCCCACCTCCCCCGGGACGTGGTTAAAGCTTTGACGGAGGTGGGAGTTGAAGCTTGTCCCGACAGGGGACTCTGCCAGATGTTCCCAGCAGACCCTCACGATGCGTTTGGGCCTACCAGGCCTGACCGGCATCCTCCCCCACCAACGAAGCCAACTCGCCACCAGGTGATGGTCAGTTGACAGCTCCGCCCCTCTCTTCACCACGAGTGTCCAAGACATGGGGCCGCAAGTCCAACGACACGACCACAAAATCGATCATCGAACTGCGGCCTAAGGTGTCCTGGTGCCAGGTACACATGTGGACATCCTTATGCCTGAACATGGTGTTCGTTATGGACAATCCGTGACGAGCACAAAAGTCCAATAACAGAACACCGCTCTGGTTCAGATCGGGGGGGCCATTCCTCCCAATTACGCCCTTCCAGGTGTCACTGTCATTACTCACGTGAGCATTGAAGTCCCCCAGCAGAACGATGGAGTCACCAGGAGGGACGCTCTCTAGCGCCCCCTCCAGAGACTGCAGAAAGGGTGGGTAGTCCAGAATGCTGTTTGGCGCATAAGCGCAGACAACACTAAGGACCCGTCCACCGACCCGAAGGCGGAGGGCCGCCACCCTCTCATCTGCCGGGGTAAACCCTAATGTACTGGCCCCAAGCCGTGGGGCAATAAGTATGCCCACACCTGCTCGCCCCATCTCACCGGTGGCAACTCCAGAGTGGAAAAGAGTCCAGCCCCTCTCAAGGAGACTGGTTCCAGAGTCCAAGCTGTGCATCGAGGTGAGTCCAACTATATCTAGCCGGAACTTCTCAACCTCGCGCACTAGCTCAGGCTCCTTCCCCACCAGAGAGGTGACATTCCA
>CM029377.1:20669699-20679699 GCA_017165825.1 Hepsetus odoe
TGAGCTGCTGAAGTGAGTGTTTTTAGACCAGGATCTGCCACAGAGCAGCTGATTCCAGTCTCTACCCATTATTTGCCATTAGCCACTAAGATTATGATCACAATAACAGAGGAAACACCTAAAGCTTTGATAGCATTAGTGCTAATTCAGTTACACTGTCTTTTTATGGAGCTTTTACACTCTCGAACACACAAAGATCAATGGTAACTCTGCTACACTGACCATGCAGAGCTGCTTCCCACTTCTTCCTGGAGATGAAGTAAATACTTGAGCAAAAACAGAAGTTTTGAGTAAAGTACTTGAGTAAAATAAAATACAGGAAGTACTGTATTTACTGTATTCTTACTGTAAGTAAGAAGTCTTTCTTTGAAGGAAATTTCTTTAGTTGATCAAGGTCAGTTTGGGGCTGGGTTTAGGACCAGGGTGGAGGCATTGCAACCAGCATTGTGGATGATCCCTCCCACCCATCCCACACTCTCTTCTCCATCCTGCCATCCCGGAAAAGCATACAGGCCTCTACTTCCAGGATGGGAAATAGTTTCTTCCCCCTGGCAATCAGACTTTTAAAGCGCTAATGTCTCCTCATTCCATCACTATCTATTTATTTCTTCTGTTGTCTTGTGTCTTGTGTGTAGCACCAGGGTCCTGGAGGAACGTTATTTCGTTTCACTATGTACTGTGTATATGGCTGAAATGACAATAAATTCCTACTTGACTTGACTTGACTTGAGGTCAGGTTTAGGTTGAAAGACCAGGAAAAGGGTTTAGGTAAATGAACAGGGTTAATGTCAGGTTTATGTTATGACGTGGCTGAGTGACAGGTTTAGGCTAATGAACAGGGTGAGTGTCAGGTTTTGGTTTATGACCAGGATAAAGGTCAGGTTTAGGTTTTGGTTTGAGGTTAAGGTCAGGTTTAGTTTAAGAAACTGAATATGAATTTTTGGGTTGAGGATGAGGTCAGGCTCTTGAACAGGGTGAGGGTTAGTTTGGGGTTTGGAGTTGAGGTCAACGTCAGATGTAAGTTTAGGAACAGGGTGAGGGGCAATTTTAGGTTTAGAACAAGGATAAGAGTCAGGATTAGGTTAAAGTCCAAGATGAGTGACAGGTTTAGGTTTTGCTTTGATGTCAAGGTCATGCTTAGGTTTAGGACCAGGGTGAGGTTTAAGTTTTGTTTTTGGTTTAGGTTGAGGATAAGAGGATACGTTTAGGTCGAGGACCGGGGTCAGGGTCAGGTTTAGGCTTTGGCTTGAAGTGAATGTCAGATTTTGTTTAATTACCTGGTTCAGGCTCATGTTGGGATTTGGGGCTGAGGTCAAGGCCAGATTTAGGTTTAACTTTAGGACCAGGATAAGGGTTTTGGTTTAGGACCAGGGTGAAGGTCAGTTTTAGGTTATGGGTTGAGGTTTTAGGTTTTGGGTTTTAGGTTTAGGTCAATTTCAGGTGCAGTTTTAGGGCCAAGCTGAAGGCATAGCATTAGGGGGGGATGATTTTAACAGATAGATTTTGTTTTAATAGGTAGATTTTAATACATATGTAGCTAAAGGTACATTTAAGGTAAATCAGATATCTTCAAACTGTCCTGTCCAACTGAGGAATCAATCTAAAATGTAAAAATCAATGCCTTATTCCCTGCTAATGCCTGACACCAGCCTGACAACAGCCAGAATTGTCCAGAAATTGTTCTTGTCCATGTTTATGAGTGCTAACAAGGTGATGCTGTCCAGGCTGACAGGGAAACATGTACAAGCAGCTTAAAGGAAATAAATAATGAAAAAAAATAAGCAAAACACCGGCAGGCAAACTAAAAATGACCGCTGAGCTAAATTTAAACCTGTCTGGGCGTCCACCTCAACCAGGCATCGTTATCTTCAGGTAGCCGAGGGGCAGGATAGAGTAACAATATACATATAAAGCTACATTTATAAGCGTTCGGCCAAATAAAACAGGCATAAAACCTAGTGGATGGTACTCTGGAGTAACTAGCCAAGCTTTGCTCCAGTCCCCAACCTTTGAGTCTGTTTGTCTTCCAGGGCGCAATCCAACCGCACCTCAAAACGAAGCCTGAAGTACAAACCAGTGTTCTACCAGAAGCTTTGTCAAGTCAAGTCAAGTCAACTTTATTTATATAGCATTTTTTACAACTATTGTTGTCACAAAGCAGCTTTACAGAATCAGAGTACAAGCCCCAGTTGGGTAAGCCAAGGGCAACAGAGACAAGGAAAAACTTCCCCAAACATGAGGAAGAAACCTTGGGGGAAACCAAGAACCAAAAGGGGAACCCATCCTTTAGTCGACACCGGTAATAAAAGGAAAATGTCTAAATTGAGCATTTGGAATAGTTTTTTGAAAGATGTTAGCCTGTCCCTCTCATCACTGACATGGAGTCTAGAGCTTCCATTATCAAAACACATGTGAATCAGGACAAAGCGATGTCTTCAGAGAAAACATCATGAGCAAGGTGTTTCAGGATAACCGTCCAGTCTGCTTTACAGGGATGCGAAAAGAAAAATGTACATCAAAGATTTGCGAAGTCTTGCCAAGAATCAGAAGAGACTTAAGAAAAAGTCTTGAGAAACAGGACAGTTCCTGAAGTGAGTGCCCACATCTTAGGGAAAAGGTGAATGTCCTACCTGCTCAAAGCCCTGCCCACCAACATGGGTTAAAAAGGCTTGGGAAATTGAGCTATCAATGAGACTATACCAAGAGAGCTCAGTGATGAAGAGGGATAGGTGTTCATGGAGGACACTATTCCAACAGAACATTCAACAGAAACCAGGAGTCAATCAATTAAAATCAATTAAATCAATTAAAAAGTTTCTCTTCCATTAGTTTCCATTCATATTCCGGTATCTCAAAACCATTTTTTCCCCCATCTCAATTTGATAATGTCTTCTGGAGGAAAAACTGCTTAGATTGATAGGCTTAGATGATACCAGGCCCTGTCTTGTATCATTTCAATTACAAATCCTGATTTTATTTGTTTTTACATATACAGTACTGTGCAAAAGTTTTAGGCAGGTGTGGAAAAAATGCTGTAAACAAAGAATGCTTTCAAAAAGGGAAGTGCTAATCATTTATTTTATTCAATCAACAAAATGCAGTGAATGAACAAAAGAGAAATTTAAATCAAATCAATATTTGGTGTGACCACCCTTTGGCTTCAAAACAGCATCAATTTTTCTAGGTACACTTGCACACAGTTTTAGAAGGAACTCGGCTGGTAGGTTGTTCCAAACATCTTGGAGAACTAACCACATATCTTCTGTGGATGTAGGCTTCCTCACTTCCTTCTGTCTCTTCATATAGTCCCAGACACACTCGATGATGTTGAGATCAGGGCTCTGTGGGGGCCATAAGAATTGATGCTGGTTTGAAAGCAAAAGGTAGTAACACCAAATATTGATTTAATTTTGATTTTTCTTTTGTTCGCTCACTTTGCATTTTGTAAATTGATCAAAATAAACAATCATTATTTATATTTCTGAAAGCATTCTTTGTTTACAGCATTTTTTCCACACCTGCCTAAAACTTTTGCACAATACTGTATAATATTAGGACCAATTATTGGTTTGACAGCCTCATGTTTTAAAATTATTTATTTATATTTAATATATACATTTGTTCTGTTTTGCTTCTCTTTAAATTTTTTTCAGATTATTTATTTTATTTTATTTTATATCCTTCTAGGTTTATGTCAAACATAAATAAAAAATATAAAAAAGTTATAAAACAAAAATGCAAAGCTGCCTCCTGTATTCAAGTGCACTAAGAATGACTCTTCAGAAAGACACTGACCTTCTGACAAACACATCCTTCAACGGCACAACTGACTGCCTTTAACGAGGGACACGCATTCCACTAATTGAGTTTTAGTGCATTAATTAAGATGACAGAATGATCAGCCTCTGACATCTTCAAAAGAGAAACAAATACAAAACCCACATGATTGGTGTGCAATCCACAGAAACAAAATTCCTTCCAAGTTTCAGAAAAAAATGAAACCAGACGTCTGGCTGTCCCTCAAGGACATTAACATTTAGGGCATTTAGCTGAAGTTCTTATCTAGAGCAACTTACATTTTTTTAACTACAGGGCCATTCTCTCCTGGAGCAACTCAGGGTTAAGGGTCTTTCTCAGGAACCCAATGATGATAGGGTTCAAATCTGCAACCTCTTGGTCTGTAGACAAGTGTCCCACCACTAGACCACCAGCACCCCAAATGGTGGGGTGTGGGTGAAATGGTGAAATGGTGGCAGGGATGCCTGATGCTTGAGACGCAGACTTTTTACAGGAGTTTGGAGAAGTTTTTGGACTAAAACTGAACCCGTTCATGAGGAAGGAACACCAATATTATTTTACCATCATCATCATTGTCCCAAAGAGACACTCAGGGACATGGAGCTGTAATGGTGGGTGAAGAATTAATCCAGGACATTCAGTTCTGTTAACTGTAAAAAAAAAATCTGAACCATTTCACAGCAGGCCCAATCTGAATGACTTTTACCCTGAATTATGGAGGAGCAAAGAAACTTCAGGACTCTTTCAGAAGATCTGAAGTGAGGAATCATATTTCCATCATCTCAGATGGAACTGTTTAGTCCCCTTCAGTCTAGAAACAGCAACAGGACAAGGGGTGAAAAGCCATACCTGTTTGTTGTACTTGGCGGTCTGGCAGCTGTAGTCAGAGCAGTGGTCGGACCCGAGGCTCATAGCATCTGCGTTGCCACCGGTGAAGGTGTTTGTGGGAGGAAGCTCCTGCACAGCCTGGTGCTTCTTCCCCTCGGCAGGTGGGGAGTTGGGCTGCAGGTGGACAGCAGGCAAAGGCGAGCTGGACTTGTAGTGCCGGGCCAAATCCGGGCTGGACTGATGGCGCCTAGCGCCCAGACGGGGGCTGCATGGGTCACCATTGGCAGCGGCACAATAGCGGGCCGCCAACCTTTCACTAGCATTGCTAACTTCCTCGTCCTCTTCCTCTTCTTCCACATTACCACGGCGGCACCCGTTGACAGTCACTATGCCACTGTAGAGGGAGCGGTCACTTTTGGCACTACCATTAATGCCACGCTTGTCACGCTTTGGTTTGCGGCCCCGGTCACCCGGTGGCTTTAAGGGTGGTGGCTGGGGGCTGAAGAAGTCCTCCTCTGGCTCCTTCTTCCCTGCCTCATAGCCGTTCTTTGCCTGGGAGCCACACTGTCGCGCCGTCACCACCAGCAGAATGACCAGGATCACGGCAGCAGCGCCTGCCAGAACCCCGATGGCCACACTTAGACGCTGTTTACCCAATGTACGGTCAGTATTGGGGTCTCCAGCGATGTCCAGGGAGAGGGGGACAGAAAGACTATGGGCAACCTGAGAGAGAGAGAGTGAGAGAGTGAGAGAGAGAGAGAGAGAGAGAGAGAGAGAGAGAGTGATGATAAGATTGGAAAGCCAAGGTAGAAGTAATAAAAATGGTAAAAAAAAGAGACACATACAACAAGGAAGAAGAAATGTGGGAGGGAATGTGATATGAGATGGTGTGATTGAGGGAAGCAATAAGAAAGAGCAAGGAGGTGAAATGGATGTGAGGAAAGAAAAGTAAAAAAGAAAAGTGAAGTGAAAACAAAAATAGAGAGAAAGAAAATGAAATTAAAGAGGGAACAAGGGGTTAAAATAGTGATACAAGTAAGAAAGAAATTGAAAAAGAAGGACAGACAAACAGACAGATAGAAAGATAAAACAGTGCAAAAGAGAAAGACAGAGACAGACAGAAGAGAAAGAAAAGAATATAGATAGAGTGAGAGAGTGAGTGTCTGTGTGTGTGTGTGTGTCTGTGTGTGTGTGTGTGTGTGTGTGAGAAAGAGAGAGAGTGTGAGACTAAGTGATGTAGAGGTAATGGTTTGTCTGCCCTCTAATAAAACTGCATCCTCACTTTATAGGTTCCTCCCAACACAGCGAGTGTGTGTGTGTGTGTGTGTGTGTGTGTGTGTGTGTGTGTGTGTGTGTGTGTGTGTGTCTGTGTGTGTGTCTGTGTGTGTAGGACCTCTGTTTCACGTCTATGTGGGTCAACAGCAATTTGAGACATGAATATTTATCAACAGATGAGGTTTTACAGTGTTGTACAGCTCCGCGATTTCCTGCCTGAGTAACGCGACTCCACACTCAATAGTTTCCTGTCAGCGACCACAATGCGTCCCTGTGTCCCATCTCACGCTGGCGAACGTGTCCGCACTCATTTTAGATTCAGCACCACTCCATCATCGACTCCTACTGTCCTGTCTTCAGCCTTAACGCATTGTCCCCCATGTGATTATGGCCCCCAACACAGCGAGGCTATTATGAGGCGTGTTCAAGTTCGCCGTGATGCTGTTTGGCAACACAACGCTCCCACTATTGTCTCCGCACTGTGTGTCCATTGTCTCTGCCCTGCTCCTATAAACCTTCTTCGTGAAGACTCACTTTTACCAGGAGCACAAGATCTAATCCGTCCCGAGAGTAGTTTAGGGACTTTTCCAAAAGTAAAATGGAATTTTACTTAAACGGAAGGGTGTGTAAATGTTTCAGTAGCTGACTGTCCTCCCTGGATGACACTGGAGGTCTGATTCAAACCAAGCTGTATTGTTGGACATGCAGTGGGGGCTTCAGACCATGAAAGTAACTGGAAAACCTTTCTAATAATTTTCTGAGAGTGTGTGTTGCTTTGTCTCTGACTAATGTCCTAAATGAGAGCCATCTGAAGACATTCTTTTTAGGACACAGACTCAAAACTTCACTATTAAAACTATAAAATACCATTAAACAAAGGAGAACATTTTCCTGAAGTGGACTGATGACCTCTCCAGTATCTATCTCTAACTCTTGCCCTATGGGAGCTGGGACAGGGTCCTGACCTAGATTAAGATAAGATATAAATTAAGGTTAAGATTATGAGTGGATGCTGCCAATTCTCATCAGTTAAAAAGCTGTTAGATCGTTCCAAAAACTTCAAAACTGAAGAGCTTGCTGTGGAAGGAACTACTTTAGGTTCCTTGTCGTGACCTTTTATGTTCAAATCAACTTTTCAATACATTCTCTTGGAGAAAATCTGCAAAAAGAAAACTCAAGTTGTTCTTCATAAGAACACACTGAAGAATGTAGTGTTGAAGAATATCTTCCAAATATTTTGTTTTGATAATGAGTGAAAGTTAATTGTCCCAACAAGTGACACAGTATCATTGAGTAGTTGATGCTTGTGCTACTGCTGTTGTGTCTCTTACCTGGGCATCCACCAGGGTGGCATTGGTGAGACTCTCATTAATGAAGATGTGGACAAGTGCAGTGGTGCACAGCGAGGGAACGCCACTGTCGTTTACACGGACTACCAGGCGGTGGAGCCCCCGGTGCCTCCTCTCCAGCGGCTCAGCCAAGGTGATGACGCCGTTGTTGGATCCAATCTCAAACAGCCGAAAAGGGTTTCCCCCAACCAAGGCAAATCGTAGGTCTGCATTCGAACCAGCATCCCCATCAGAGGCCTTCACAGTGCGGACCACAGTCCGGGCCCCGCTAGCTGGGGGCAGGAGGGTGTATGATTCATTTGCAGGGGCGGTAATGGACGGGGCATTGTCATTTTCATCTGTAACAAAAAGGGAGACCGTGGCAGTCGCTGACAATGCAGGTTCTCCTCCGTCCATGGCTCGGACGCGAAAGGTGTAAGTGCTACGACTTTCGCGGTCAAAGGAGGCAGCGGAAAAAATGGTACCGGTGTTATTCTCAATGGAAAACATTTCCTGTTTCCGACCTCCTGCTTCCTCTTCTTCCTCATCCTCCTCTACAAACAGACTCAGCTCTGCATTTTCCCCTTCGTCGGCATCTGTGACGGTGACCATGCCGACAGGGCTGTTGGCCAGAAGGTTTTCTTTAACATAGAAGGTGAACACCTCCTGGACAAATTTCGGTGCATTGTCATTCCTGTCTGTAACCTGGACGACTACAGTTGCGGAGCCTTGCAAAGAAGGTGAGCCCTTGTCTCTTGCAATTACCCGAAATTCAAACCTTTCCCTTTGCTCTCGGTCTAGAACGCCCGTGGCACGGATATCTCCATTGTCAGCATCAATATAAAATGCCCCATTTACCGAGGGATCAAGAGAGTAAGCGATTTCTGCATTTTTGCCACTGTCGGCATCTGCAGCAACCACAGTTACTACCCGCTCTCCTGGTGCATTGTTTTCAGCAAAATGGACCTCGACTAAACTTTGAGAAAAGGTGGGAGCGTGGTCATTTATGTCCACTACACGCACCATCAGGGTGCTGTTGCTGGACAAGCTTGGGCTTCCTGAATCCACGGCAACAATGGTGACGCTGTAGTCCCGAGTTGCCTCGTAGTCCAAGAGCGCCGAAGTGTGCAAGAAGAATTTCTTTTTGTTTCGTTCAAAGGCATCATCTGTAGGTGGAGGGGGAGGAGCAAGTGCATTTTCACCTGCTGGCTTTAGTGTGAATGGGACGTCCCCCACCACTGTACAAGTCACAGCACCATTTTCCCCTTGATCACGGTCTGACACTTGCACCAAAGCCACAGGTGTGTCCACAAGGACATTCTCTGGAACCATAGCTGCACCATCCCGCACAGGGATGCGTCCTATTTTGCGGATTTCAACAACAGGTACATTATCATTCTCATCTCGTACATTAAGGATGACTGTGGCACGGTCCGTACGAGGAGGCTGTCCACGGTCTCTCGCCGTCACTGTGAAACGTAGCTGTGAAACCTCTTCCCGGTCAATCCGGTGCAAGACACTTAGCCATCCTGATGCCTCATCCAGCCTTAATAGACGCCTCACAGACTCTGTAGCAGCACCGAACACGTATTCAACCTGCCCATTCACTCCAATGTCTCGGTCTGAGGCGCGGACCTGGAGAACGGGGGTCCCGGGTGGAGTGTTTTCTGCCATTTCAGCTTCATACACAGCCCTCTCAAACCGTGGACTGTTGTCATTTACATCTGTTATTGCCACTCTGAGCAGAGCCTGCGACGACCGTGAAGGATTCCCACCATCTCGAACACGTAGCACGAGCTCATAAGAATCACGAGCCTCGCGGTCCAGTGGGCCTTTAACGATCAACTGAGGCTGCTTTTGTCCATCAGGTGTGTCGGCTACCTGAAGTTCGAAAACGTTGCTCCGCCCTGCTGGACCCGACCCTGCCTCCTGGCTCCGCCTCCTGTCCCCTCCACCATTGCTGTTTCCAGCAGGCATGGTAGCGCTAGCAAGCCGCCGTTGATCGCGACTGTCCTGAATGAGCTCATACCGATCAATCCCGTTGCGTCCAAAGTCGCGGTCAGTGGCAGTGGGCAACAGGTATAGCGTCCCGATCGGGCGGTTTTCTTCGACAGACAGCGTCAACATAGGGGACGGGAAGGACGGCGTGTTGTCGTTGACGTCAGTGATGACAATCCGACCCTCGAAAAGGTCCACCCAGCTTTGCAAGGGGCCAATGACAGAAACTTCAAAGTCCAGAAAGCACTCATTCTCGTCGAAAATCATCTGGCACTGGGGGAGTTTCTCGCGATCGATCCTCCGGCTGCTGGTGGTCAGCTCCCCCGTCACGTTGTCGATTTTGAAGTATTCGGACCCAGACTCCAGTGCAAACGTGACATCCCCAGTGCCTATGCCGGATGTGGACAGCCCAAGATCAGCAGCCACGTTCCCAATGCGGACATCCGGCGGACCTTCTTCTGCTATCCGGTAGCGCAGCGCAGAGTCCACAGGCGTCAGCTGAGTCAGCAGCTGCAGGACGAGCACGAGGTAGCAGCTCAGTGCCGGTTGCAATGCGCCAACACTCTTGCTACCCATGTCTCACTCTTTCTCACTGTCCCTGCAGTCTCTCTCGGGCTCCACTCCAGCTCCCTCTGTCAACGTCTCCACTTGTCTTCTCTGAGAGATCGTCAGTTCCTTGTTTGCTTTAGTTCTCCACTCACGTTCACGCTCAGCGAGAAGGTCCTCCCATGTGCACTTGGCATAAAATCCAACAAGAGTCCACTTTGGACATG
>CM029377.1:20684699-20699699 GCA_017165825.1 Hepsetus odoe
GGCTCCTTTCCCTCCATACAGATTTCTTTTAAAAGTCACTTGCTCTGTTCCTGTCCCTACTGTCCTGTCTCAGTCACTTCAGTCCTTGTCTGTCATTCAACCAGAATTTTGTCCCATGTCCTGTCTAGGGTGGTGGTGATCACTTGCCTATGGATCTATGGCTCAAGAGGTCCCAGGTTCGAATCCCACCTCTGGCACTACCACCACTGGGTCCCTGAGCAAGACCCTTAACATGGAAGTCGCTCTGGATATGAGCGTCTGCTAAATGTAATGTAAATGTAAATGTCTCAGTTCAAATTTCCATTTACAACCTAACCCTTGTCCCTCGAGATGAAGCTCTGTAACTCTGTACAAATTTCGGTCAGCTGAGAGCTGTTGTTTCTGTTCTCGTCCAGACATCTGTGCCTCGTCCAGTCTCATTACCCTCTCAGACTCCTATCCTTCATCCTGTCTCAGTCCATGTCTCTGAACTCAACCTCAATCCTGTTCTTTATCTTGCTTCTGTCTATGTCTCTTCCTCCATTTAGACCCATGTCCCTGATTTTGCCTTAGTCCATGTCTGACTGGATCTGGATTTCTGACCTTTGGACTTGCCCTGGACTTCTGCCCCTCTGTCCCATCTCATTCAGATTTCCTTTCTACATCCTGTCTCAGGCAATGTCTATGTTTCAACTGGAGTCCCTGCTCCCACCTAAGTCCATGTCTATGTATCCATTGAGACTTATGTCCCTTGTCTCATCTAAGTTTGCATTTCTGTTTCCGTCCAGACTCCCATCCCTGATTTTGCCTCAGTCCAATTCTTCGCATTCATCTGGACATCTTTCCCTGATCTTTGTCTCGGTACTCATCCAAGGTTTTGTGAAAGGTCCTTCCTCAGTTGCTATTCCTTTTCTTGTCCAGACCCCTGTCCCTGGTTGCATCTCAGTCCATGTCTGTGTGTCCATCCAAATGTCTTTCTCTGGTTTGTTACTATGCCTGTCCAGACTTGTCCTTTGTTGTGCCCCACTTGATGTCTCAGTAGCCATTCAAACTCATGTCTCTAGTCCTACAGCTTATCCCTGATTCCACCATACGTCCATTCCTGTTCAAACACCTGCACCTGTCCCAGTTCTTCTCTTCATACCTGTCTAAAAACCTGTCCTCAGTTACCCCAAGACTCTAGACTCTAGACCTTTACACCTGGTTCTATTCAAATCTGTTCAGACACCCAATGTGGGTTCCATTCCAGAGTCCTCACCCTGATCCTGCCTCAGTTTTCAGGGACACCTATCCTCAGCTCTGTCCCAGTCCCTGTCATCATATCTTGTCCCAGGAGCCTCCTTTTTTCCAGACCACACAGTAGAGTTTGTTTTCAGAACAAGAGAGTGTGTATAATAGAGACATTCGCTCTTTTGTCAGTTTGGCTCTGCATGTTCTGTAACAAAGCATCTCATTGTGGTCTCCACACACACACACACACACACTCACAACATAAACTTCCACACCTGCACAATGTGGCACTGAAACAAACCCCATTGTAATGTTAACAAAGAAATGAGAGCAACCGCGGTGAGAGTGAAGCTTGTACACACACACACACACACACACACACACACACACACACACACACACACTCGGTTGTGCTGAGTCAGTAAGAGGTGTGTGTGTGTGTGTGTGTGTGTGTGTTATATTAGTCATCAGTGCAGTGATGCAGCTAAAGACCAAACCTGCTGAATACACGACACAGCAGTTACACCAAATCAATCTCTCTCTTTCTCTCTCTCTGTCTCTCATTCATTCAATTCTCTCTCTCTCTCTT
Organism: Hepsetus odoe; assembly: GCA_017165825.1. Taxonomy (NCBI): domain Eukaryota; kingdom Metazoa; phylum Chordata; class Actinopteri; order Characiformes; family Hepsetidae; genus Hepsetus; species Hepsetus odoe. Next base: position 20,686,498 of record CM029377.1, read on the forward strand.
TCTCCTTTATGATCACTCTTGACTTAATCTCATCTCTTTCTCTCTTTACACCTGCCTCTTCCTCCTCCTATCTCACTTTCTCCTCTTCCTCTTCCCCACTTTGTTTCTTTTTCCCTGTCTTACCTCTTCTTTCACTCCATGCATGTGTAAACTTCTCTTCGTAGCATCACGTTCTGTCAAATTGATGAGGGTCGCTTAGCAACCATAACTAAAGATGGTTAATGATTGACAGTTGTGCCTTTAAAATGCTTTTAAAGTAAAAACAGCAGGACAGTAAAGAATTTCTCATCCTCACAGCAAAAACAACAACAACAACAACAACAAAAACAGGTTTAAACACAGATTAGTATCAGAAAATGGTATTTTACACAAATTATATTTTTACATATTTTACACTTGCTAATGAGGCTGACACTTATACCTATAGCCACCTTTACCGTCTACACTCTGATCTATAGCTATCTATATTTTACACCATATAGTCGTCTGTATTCTGCTCTATATTTCAAACTATTGTAGTCTATATTATGAACTATAGGTATATGTATTTATTCCACACTATAGATGATTATATTCCATCTATATCCCTCTAAACAAGTTTATTTTCCAGTCTATGGACATCTATATTTCAATCTACAAGTGTATTTATTACACTATGTAGGCATCTATATTCCATCTATATTCTATTGTCCTATATGGGTGCGTTTATTTTGCTCTATAGTGTGTTTACACTTCACTCCCTCTGAGATAAAAGCAGTAAAGACTGTCAGTTCCTTATAAACTAAAGACGAAGACGTACACATTTCGCCCCGTCCTGATTTATAGTGCAGTGAAGGAAAACTGACCAGACACTCTGTACAGATGTCTACACTCCAGAACTCGAATCAGACTCCATTAAAATGATTGTCCGGATGAGGTTGGGAGCTGGAGCTGGTTCTTACCCAGAGGCTGGATTTCACACTTTAAATCCCACTGTTTGCTCTTCTGCTGCTGAAGGTGGCAAAGCTCAGCTCAGACAAAACTCTGACAAGTCTGTTACCGCGATAACACACACTCGGCGCTAACACTTTTCAAACCCTCCGCATCAACCATGACATGTTGGGAATTAGGATGAATCTCACTGGGGTTTGAGGGGAAAGAAATGCGCATGGAGTCTTTCATGGCTGCTGTATAAAATGGCTTGTTTCTATATTGACAGATCTACTTCTTTAGGTTTATCCATTGGATTTATGTCATATTACAACTTCCTAATTCAATTCAAGTGACAAAAAGGTGTTTTTTTTAATAACCTCACAAATAAAAACACTAGTCGATGGCATTGTTCATCGTTTTGGCTCATCACAATGTTGCATATGCCATAAAAGGGAGACAAAACAGGTGATTTTACCAACAAAGCACCATCATCTGTCCAAATTATCAACTTCCTCATCGATCATTTCATTTTTACTTTTGCAGTTGGAAAAGTATAACGCTTGAAAAGTGTCTTCCACAATAGCACAGAACACGCAAATAGAAGCATTTAGTGAGAATAAAAACGGAAACTATCGAAATACAGTCTTTTGCAAAAATCTTCACCCCTTCATTTCTATATATTTAGTAGCGAATCTCCTTGATGGAGTAAAAATCCTGTCTGATCTTAGTCAGTTTGAGATTAAATGAAACAAATGTTTTAATGCTCCCCAGTGTATAAAGATACAAGGTTCTAGATAAAGGGGTTCCACTTGCTCAGCAGTAAACAAATCATCTGATCATCTGGTATCACCTGTTTCTTCACTGCTTCATGTATTAAGTTAGACGCTTTGTTCTCCTTGAAGGTTCGGACGTAGATCACTGTGTGGATTAACCAACTAAAAACAGCTCAGGTACAGAGACTGTACTGAAAATGAAAGACAACAACACTGTCCTTCTGGAAGACCTGGAGAGCTGCTCAGGTACAGAGACTGTACTGAAAATGAGAGACAACAACACTGTCCTTCAGGAAGATCTGGAAAACTGCTCAGGTACAGAGATTGTACTGAAAATGAGAGACAACAACACTGTCCTTCAGGAAGATCAGGAAAACTGCTCTGGTACAGAGACTGTACTGAAAATGAAAGACAAAAACACTGTCCTTCAGGAAGATCTGAAGATCTGCTCAGGTACAGGGAGTGGAATGAAACTACAAAGTGGTCCATTCTGTTTTGGGACTTGTTTTGATATTTGTTTACCTGTTAACAAGGGAAAGCTTGGGCAGCAAAACAGAAATGGAATAAAGCCAAAGACTGAGCAGGAACTGATCTTGCACTGCAACATAAAATAGGCATCCATTTATGAGAAACTCAACATTTACCAAAAGAAAACGACATCAGTGTCACAATACAGTCAAGACATAACGACTAGAAAAGTAAAGAGCTGTCAATCTTCTTACACTTAACAGCCATACGGAGATGTGTGAAACATCAACAGTTTGAACAGGAAGGAATAAAAAGAAAGCAAGATGAAAAAAAAAACAGACTAGAAACTAGTAAAACTAAAAAATCATCCCCTTTCTTGTTTTGACCTCTTTTTGCCTGTTAAAATGTTATACAGGTTGGAGACGGTAGTGAGACCTGCTATGTTATATGGGTTGGAGACGGTAGTGAGACCAGCTATGTTATATGTGTTGGAGACGGTACTGAGACCAGCTATGTTATATGAGTTGTAGACAGTAGTGATACCAGCTATGTTATATGGGTTGGAGATGGTCGTAAAAACACAGGAGGTGGAGCTGGAGGTGACAGAGAAAAAGATCCAGAGATTTGCATCGGGAGGGACAAGGTTGCATGCTTGCCACCATAATGCCAGGGGTTGAGTCCATCCAGTCAGAGGCTGTGTTTCAAGGCATGGGAAGTAGATGAGATGGAATAAACAATGTGATCAGACCCCAGCAGGGATACCTCAACAAACAAATCTAAATTGTATTTCTCCGGAATCAAATCGCAGCCCAACATAATCGCTATCCCTGTGAGTTTTCCGACTGGTGTCGAATATTTCTGGAAATAACCGAACCCTTCAGAAGTTCAGAGATCTCCCCTCACAGTACGATTTGGAAGCTGCACTTCAGACGGGTGTGAAAAATTAATTGACCGCCCAAAGGGGCGTACTCGCCGTGTGTTTAGATCCTGAGCCTGGACCGTTTTAGATGAACCCCAGAATCCTGGCAGCGAAGGTTAGGTGTTAATTAAATACGACTCCTTCCAGCATCAATAAAAGAAAAAAAAAAAGGCAGGGGTTGGGGGGGTGGCTTCAACATCTCTGAATGACATTGGTTTGGCTTTCCAGATCCATCCGGCACAATCCCAGCCTTATGAATTCCTAAAACTTATGATTTACCAACTACAGGCTGAAATAAACTTCACGGGACAATCCAGCCTATCAGGGTTTGGAGGAAGTCAAGTCAAGTCAAGTCAAGTCAAGTAGGATTTTATTGTCATTTCAGCCACATACACAGTACATGAAACATACACAGTGAAATGAAATAACGTTCCTCCAGGACCCTGGTGCTACACACAAGACAACAACAGACAAGATATAGGACACAAGACAACATAAGACATAACAGAAGACACAACATAATACACAAGACGGGGCTGCAAGTGCAGAACAACAGGCAACAACAGACAGTACTTTCATCCGGAACAGCAGGTTGTTGGGCAGTGTAACGGTGTAACAGAGCAGCAGGAAGTGGTAACTTTATCAAAGTGAAACTAAACATTAACCAAAATGATACAACAACCAAGAATAACAGTGTCCAAGTGGACAAAAAGAGAGAGATGAGAGCCAGCCAGCAGGACCCAGCCAGAGAAGAGACAAGACCAGGGTGGGGCATGGACAACATCAAAACTCAAGCAAGTGGCAAAACATAAACAAGGATACATGGACATAAGATAAAGGCTTAAATTGTTAAAGGTCCTTGGTTTGGTTCCTAGTTGTCCTCCCATTGCAGACAAAAAGTTCTCCGGTTCTTCCTGAAGGACAGTATTTTTGTCTCTCATTTTCAGTACAGTCTCTGTACCTGAGCAGTTCTCCAGATCTTCCTGAAGGACAGTGCTTTTGTATCTAATTTCAGTACAGTCTCTACCTGAGTTCTCCAGATCTTCCTGAAGGACAGTGTTTTTGTCTCTCATTTTCAGTACAGTCTCTGTACCTGAGCAGTTTTTTGTTGGTTAATCCACACAGTGATCTGCGTCAGAACCTTCAAGCAGAACAAAGCGTCTAACATAAGACATGAAGCAGTGAAGAAGCAAATGATTCCAGAGGATCAGGACAGTGATGGGGACGGTACCTTGCTCAAGGGGAATCGCTGGGGAAACTACTGGTCTGGAATTCTAACCACCTTCCAATCCTGGGGTGCCTAAACACAGAGCCACTCCACAGCTGGTTGTCAAACAAACCGAGAGGTGGGACCTAAACATGCCAATATTCTCTGGTTTATTTTGATTTGTTCCTTCTGCTTCCAGACTCTTGGATGGGTCCGTGGTTATCCAAAGGAAGTACGTGGGAAGGATGAATCTCCGTGGTGAACATCATCCAAATTTAACATGAGAAGCAACCCTCTGAAAGGAGCAGTGGTGGATCCTGGCAGCTGTTTCAGAGAGTTACGATCAAAAGCCAGCCGAGCTAAAGGTGCCATCGCCAGTCCCCACGCTGGTCCCCACGCTGGCTGATCAAAATACTGCGACGTCTGGAGAATTTAATCCACCAGCTATAGGAACCTGACAGGGATGAAGGAATAAACATTCTATTTACTGAAAAACTGCTAGCTTTCAAGGACACTGTACGCTGCGTGCTGAGGCTGGGAAAAAAAATAGAAAAACCCATTTCCGTCTTACTAGAAAGCACCAAACATCCACTGGGTTGATGATTTTTAAGGTCTATCCGCCTTCTTGGTTCACCAGATGGAGCGGAACCACATTGGTGTTTTACGATGATGTAGCAGAGGAACGGAACAGCAGGTGATGTTTGTGATGCACAACCGAGCAGAACAAACTGAATTTATGTTCTTAATGACGTGACAATGGAATGGAATGGGTCGGAACATCTTCTGTTCTGTTTACCACAATACCCAACGACTCGCTGTAACAGTGGAATACAGTGGAACTTCATTGTTTACGTCTCAATGGAGAGGAATGGCAATGGCTGCGTTTACGATAAAGGACACTTACTGGTTCTGTTTCCAATGATGTAACAGTGGAGCACATTTTCATTGGCGGCATTTATGACGATCTAACAATGGAACAGAGCTTAATGGTCACATTTGTAATGATGCAACAATGTAGTGGAAATTCAGTTGTATTTATGATGTAACAATGAAACGAAACTTCATTGGTTGTGTTTATATTGATGTAATGATGGAAAGAAATGGTGGTGGTGGTGGTCTAGTGGTGGGATACTTGCCTATGGACCTGTGGCTCAAGAGGTCCCAGGTTAAAATCCCATCTCTGGCACTACTGCCACTGGGTCCCTGAGCAAGACCCTTAACCCTGAGTTGCTCCAGGGGGACTGTCCCTGTAATTAGGACATAGAAGTCACTCTGGATAAGAGCACATATTGCATCATCATTGGTTGTATATTTAATGACATAATAGAATGGAAAAAAGCTGAACTTAATTGGCTTTGTCTATCTTTATGTTTCAATTGAACAGAACTATCATGAATTCGAGAACCAGGCTGCGGCTGTTGTCCAGATTGGTCGCTGCAAGATATCCTCAAAGTAGTGGGTGTAGAGGAACTGGAGGAGGAACTGGAGGAGCAATCACACACTGGGCCTCAACAGATGGAGCACAGTCTCTTAGTGGACACCATTGAAGTGGAGGGGTTTCCGATAAAGTGGCCAGTTTAGCATGCGACTACATGATTTTGTTCAGAACCAATCAGACCTAATGGTTCCTGATGTTCTTAGTGAGTTTTTCCTTTTGAGTCTTGGTTCCTATCAATGTTTCCTCCTCGTGCTCTTCCTGAGGCTTTCTAGTCTTGGATCTTATTGGTTATGATTAGAAGTTTACCCTGATCCTGACGTGGAGGGTTTTTTTTTCTTTTTGTGTCTTGATTCCTCTCCTTATGCTGTCAAGAAGTATTGGTTCTTCTAGAGTTTCTCACCTTTTCATTCTTATTCCCCCTGCTCTTAGTCTTGGTTCTGTTTCAAGGTTCTTAAGTCTGTTTTGTACTTTTGGGAGTTTATGTTCTAAGTGATGTTCTGAATGAGTTTTACCTTTTGAGTCTTGGTTCTCCTCAACGTTTCCTCCTTGTGCTCCTAGTGAGTCTTTTGAGTCCATATTTAGTGGACCATATTTAGTGGTTAATTCTGATGTTCTTGAGATGTTTTAGTTCTTATGTGTTTTCCCTTGATGTTCTTAGGGAGTCTTGGTTGTTTTTAATGGTTTACTCTGATTGAGGGAGGTTTTCCTTTAGAATCGTATTGGCTTCCCAGATGTTCTCAGACATATGATCTTTCTGACTCTTTGTTGCTTTTGTAGGTTCTCCCAGATGCTCTTAAAGATGCTTTCCTTTGGAGTCTTTGTTCTTCCTAGTGGTTTACCCTGGAGGTCTGAGGAAGGTTTTCTTCTATGTCTTCTATGTTTAATTGGTTTTCTATTATGTTCTTAGTGAGGTTCTCATGGCAGTTTACCCTGCAGTTCTAACTACCATAGAGTCTTCCTGGTGGTTCTTCAAAAATCTCTCACATAGGGACATAAATATAAGTGAAAGATGTGCTTTTTATTTTTTAGGGCACTCGAAGGCTTTAGATGGCAACAGCACACTTTCTATCATTAATGATTAATTGCACATGGCCCCACACACACACACACACAGACACACACACACACACACACACACACACACACACACACACACACAGATATGATACAAACAAACAAAAACTATTCAATTATACAAAAATCACGATGTCCAATTAAAACGTCTTCTAATCCCGCCTAGAAGCAAAACAAGCCCAAATCAATGAGGCTCAAATTAAACACTAATGTTTGCAGATTCTTGTTTGCAGATGGAATCTTCAGTAAGAGGTGCAAGAAAGAAAGACACACCGTCTCACTACAGCACCTGTCTAAACATTAACCCTAGAACCTTCAACCCACCTGGCTACTCTTGTGCACCAGGTTCCAGATCCTGTAAGTTGGATGTGGGAGCCTGGTAAGAGTGGACATTAGGGGACATTATTTTCATGAAGAGGGGAACTTGGTCTGCAGTGAAGTTTATGTGTCATAGTAACATCCACATGAATGCAGGACCCAAGGTATCCCAGCAGTTCATCTTACTGAGAGACACACTGTCTCCACCAGCTTCCCACAGTGCATCATCATGGAGCCACAGCTCCAGTGTGTGTGTGTGTGTGTGTGTGTGTGTGTGTGTGAGAGAGAGAGAGAGAGAGAGAGAGAGAGAGAGAGAGAGAGAGAGAGGGACATTGCTGTTTGGACGACATTAATGATGTTCTCTTACTCAGTTTGTTTGATCTGTTATTTTGTTTCCATAGTGATAAAATATAGTTTACAGTACAATGTGAACAGAAGAGACCTTAAAGAAAAAACCTGAATCAAATAAAAGAGAAAGAGAGACAGAGAGAGAGACAGAGAGAGAGAGACAGAGAGAGACAAAGAGAGAGAGAGAGAGGAGAGAGAGAGAGAGAGAGAGACAGAGAGAGACAGAGAGAGACAAAGAGAGAGAGAAAGATGGAGTCTAGTTGAGTTTCTTAGTTGGCTCATTAATATTTTAAGGTTCTGTGTTTCAGTTTTGTGGCAAAAAGATCAAATTATGCAGCTGCAGCAACACACACACACACACGCACACACACACACCCCCCTCAGGCCATCCATCTTCCCCCTTTTCTATCCCCCTCTGACTCTCTCTCATCCTCCCTTTCTCTCTCAATGTATTTCACTACTTGCCCTTTCTTTGTTTCTTTCGTTCTTTCTTTCATTGTTCCATCTTCTCTTTAAGCCTTTTGTTCTCTCTTTTCTCATCTCCAGTTTTAATTTTTGTTTGTTTTTCTGTCTCTTTTTAACATCTCTTTCATTTTATTCCTTCCTTTTCATTCTTTCTGTCTCTCTAGCAATTCTTTTCTTTTTCTTGTACTCCTCTTTACCTTCTTCACAGCATCTTTCCTTTTATTTTTGGTCCTATTTTCCCAGCTTTTGTTTCCTAGGTTACCCTTTTTATTCTATCTCCCGCATTTTTTTTGTTTTCCAGTTTTTGTCCACCTTTATTTTTCATCACACGTTCCTTTCCTTTATTTCTTTATTTTATTTTTCTGTATTTTTTTTCCATCCCTTTCTTTTTTCACTCGAACTGCACATTATTTCCTAACTTATCCTCTTCTTTCTGGCATTCATACTTCCACTTTTTCTTTCATCCCTCCATCGTTTCTCCCTTCCTTCTTCTTTTCAGCAATTCAGATACACACACACGCACACGCACACACACAAACACACATGCACACACACACAGCTGGACAGAGAGTTTGACCTGGTGACCTCTTGTAACGGTGGCGGGGTGCAGGGAGGATGCCAATGCTGAGCCAGGAGTTCGGATCATAGTTTTATTAACTATATTAACAAAACTAAACAAAACAAAACAAAGCAAAACAAAACAAAACAAAACTAAGGACTGCAGTTCTAACTAAAATCAAGGAACTGCAGCCTAAACCAAGAAACCAAGATACCAAGTCACCACATACCAAAACCACCACAGAGTGTGTAGGCTGAGCCTAACTAATGTGCCGCGCTCTGTTCTGACTCATTGGGGCTTAAATAGTCAGCCCCAATGAGGCACACCTGTGCATTCATGAGCTCAGGTGTGCTCAATCAGAACAGAGCGCCCTCTATCGTGCCCAAAACACACCCCACCGTGACAGAATCCCCCCCCAAAAGGCACGGCTCCCAAAGCGCCAAAACATAGCCGAACCTCTGGGGGGAGGTCAAGAACAAAAAACACTCTACAAAAAAAGTCTCTTTTTGGGGCATATGGTCAGATCCACAAAACACTTCAGCACAAAATGACCTCTGACCAGCCATGTCCAGGCAGAAGGTGGTGGTGAGGGCAATCCTAGAAGTTCATTTCTTTAACTGTTGCCTGGACTCGACCCTAGAGTCACTGGAGGAATCACCTGACTCAGAGGAACGCCTCGCCTTGACAGAACCTGAAAGAGAGCTAAACACAGATTTCAAGGATTCAAAGGATTCAAAGAGGAAGTCTTTTTCACATAGTCTGAAGTCTGTTTCCAACCCCTGCCATCCTTGTTCTTCATGTCTCTCATCATAGAATCTACAGTGCAGAAGCTGTCGTTCACTTTCTTGAACTGAGACAGGTCATTGCTGATTTCTTTTGGCTCCTTCCTCTTCTTGATCATACTTCCCTGCTGCTTGGAGCTCAGTGAGGCAGCATCCCAGCTCCTGGTTCCACTATGAGAAGTTCCACTTGGACTCCTCCACGAGCCACCTTGTTCTGAGTCTGCTGAACCGTGAGGGTGAACTAAAGGTAGGGAGTCATAATGTAGCTGTTCAACCTCTGGAATCTTTCCCTGCTTCTCCATCAGACTGTTCTTCAGCTGCTCCGCTCTGGCGTTAACCACCAGGGTCCCAGCATGCACTGGTGTCTGTGGAGTGGAGTGAGTCGAGATTCGAAGATCGCCAATTTTGCTTCCATACCTCTGACCTGCTTCTCCAGCTCGCTGAGTTTACTGGCCTCACTTCGGGCTTCTCTCAGTTCAGCCTGCAGAGCAACGTTGTGGTCCTGCACCCGTCTCAGCTCTGCCCTGGTCTGATTCAGCTGTTCTTCCATAGTGGCTATTTTAGCTTCCAGCTTCACCTGAATGGTTGGAGTCTCAACTCTCCTCGTTGTCTGGCATACAGTTTTGTCCCTTTGCTCATCCGTTCTCTCCAGCTTTTCTCTTTGGACAGCCGTCACAGCTTGCAGCTTTATTCTAGAGACCTCTCTCTCTTCTCTGACTTTCGCACTCTTTCTGTGAAGTTCACCTTTGTCTTGAGCCTGAGCTTTTCTTTCTGTTTCCATGGCTTCGATCTCCCTTTGGCAACTGGACAAGAGTCCTTTGGTCCTCTCCAGCTGAGGAAGCAGATGGGTGATCCTTTCCTTGAGTTTCAACCCTTCGTTTGTGACTGAGGCATTCACCTGTAGCATCGAGGCTTCTTTCTCCATCAGCTGCTGGTGGAGCTCTGTCAGCAACTCCTCCTGTTCAGTGATCTGAACATTCATGCAGCTGATCTGTTCATCTCCGAGGTGAGATTGGATTGTCCTTGCAGCTCTGATCCGTTTGGCCAGATCCCTTGCCTGCTTTCCTCTGAATGACTTTTGAAAGCAAATCGCAGCATGTCTGAACAGCTGATACCTCTGTCTTTGTTGATGCCCAAGCTTCCACCTTCTGAACCTCCTCTGAAGAACGCTTGCTGCCCAGCATTGCTTCTTGAATACCAATCTTTGCTGGTGCATTCTTACTGCAGCCTGAATAATGGTAGCAGCTTTGTGCATTGCAGCAACATTCTTTTGAACAGAATAACCCCTAAAAGCTGCCTGGATGCATATCGCAGACCTTCTTAACACCTGGAATTTCTCACGTTCAAATTTACCCTTAATGTAGGACCTATAATTTCTTTGAATGATGATGGCTGACACCCTTATGGCCTGATACTTTACTACCTCCTGGAGTCTTCTGAACGCTGCCTGAATCATGGTGGCAGCTTTGTGCATTGCAGCAACATTCTTTCGAACAGAATAACCCCTAAACGCTGCCTGGATGCGTATCACAGACCTTTTCAACATCTGGAATTTCTCATGTTCAAATTTACCCTTAATGTAGGACCTGTAATGTCTTTGAATGATGATGGCTAACACCCTTATGGCCTGGTACTTTACTACCTCCCGGTGTCTTCTGAACGCAGCCTGAATCAGGGAAGCTGCCTGATGTTGCAGGATCACCTCCCTTCTGACCCTCTGACCTCTGAAGCAGGCTTGCAGGAACATTGCAGCAGAGCGCAATTTCAAGAATTCCTCCCTCTGCTTTCTGGCATCAAGTGTGGAGCGATACCTAAGCTGGATGGCAATAGCAGCATACTTGATGCATAAATATCGCATCCAAGCACAGTGAGCCCTGTAAGCACATTGTATCACAGTGGCAGCCTGGTGCTTCTGTTTCAGAGTCTGTCTGGCCTTCATCCCTCGGAATGCGGCTTGTAGAACAACAGCAGCCATTTTTTTCTCCTTCAAAGACTTCATTTCTTGCTTCATCATCTTATTAGCTCGGTAATATCGTTGAACAGTCCTGGCTGCCCACAGTAGCTTCAGGTAGTATTTTCTGCTTAAATGCTTCCTCACCTGTGCCTGAATGGTTACTACAGCCTCATGTTCAATTTGCATCTGCACCCAAACTTTCATTCTAATCTTCCCACTAACCTGGAGCTGCTCCTTCTCTGCTTTCTGTGCAGCAGACAGGTTAGTGGTGCTGGGTTTGGGGTGTGACACCGCACATAATGCTGCCATAGCCGATGGCCATAAGGGAGGTACCCCCTAGGCTCGGCATGGTATTCCTCCAGAAAGCCAGAGGGCGCTCTAGCCCCTTATTAACACTGCGTTTCCCCTTTAAGAGCTTGCCTGATATAATCAGGTGACTAATTAGCAGGGGTGTCGGTTTTTTGGGGCAGTGTTTGGAAAGAGTTGTGTGATTAGAGCTTTGGGAAGAAAGAGTATGAGGGAGAAACTAAGTTTCCATGTCTCTTGTTAAAAATCCTTTCTTTCATGGCATGTGTATGATATGCGTTCACAAAGAAGACTGGCAGAGCCCGTCTTCCATGTTTGTGGATTAACCCTGTTGGACTATTTGGACACTCATTCAACTCAGGATTACTCTTACCATCCGTTCTATCATCCCCTACCCCATCACCTTCGTGGTAAGACTTCCGTTTGCCATCTACCATCTCCGGAATCATCCTTAGACTGGACAATACGGTTGAACGAAATACATGTACTTTCATTGTTTGTTTGCTTGTTTGTTTGCTATATTCTATGTTGTTTGGGGAGCACTTGTACATATTAAAACACTGAGGGTTTTGTCCCGTGTATTGTGGTGGAGACGGTGTCTGTTCGATTTAAGAAGGATAAAGAAATCGTGCAGTGATCGCCGCAACCGCTACAGGGGGTCGACTCCTTCATGCCGCTTTCCTTGCTGCGACGGGCTTTCTTGGTCGACCTCCCCGGTTGCACGATGCAGGAAGCGGTCTCTGCCGTCTTCCAGCTCTCTGTGTCAGGAACGGCCTTTGGTGATTGGTGCGCGGCTCTTTCAGTGCTGAATCTCCGCGTTAAACAGCGCAGGGCGGCTCCACTATCAACGTTCCGCTTTGAATGACTTAGGGCTCGTTGACTGTCGTCCTTCCGCGTTGCGTGAAGCTCACCGCCAACGAAGCCCCGCCTTCCATGTCGTGTGTGAAAAAAAACACGTGGTTCAGCGTGTCGAGATAGCGCTGTGCTCTTGCAGCCATGGAGACCAGCATCCGGAGACAAAGCACGAACCGATCCATGCGAAGCTCGGGCTCTGGGATGATATCGAGTGGGAGCAGTGACGTCGCATTCTTCAGAAGGCGCTCAAGCTCCTTGGCCGTGGCCGTCGGCGTCCGTCGCACCCACTCCTCACCGTCCAGATGCTCGCGGAGGTCCAGAGAAGTCGCCTCTGTCTCCCAGGTCTTTATCAGCTGCAGCATCTGCTCAACAACGTTCGCTGCCGCCCACAACACGCGCTCCTGCTCGCCCTCATTGCTCGCGACGTCCAGGTACTGGCGACTCATTTCTGTAACGGTGGCGGGGTGCAGGGAGGACGCCAATGCTGAGCCAGGAGTTCGGATCATAGTTTTATTAACTATATTAACAAAACAAAACAAAACAAAACTAAGGACTGCAGTTCTAACTAAAATCACGGAACTGCAGCCTAAACCAAGAAACCAAGATACCAAGTTACCAAATACCAAAACCACCACAGAGTGGTGAGTTAGGCTGAGCCTAACTAATGTGCCACGCTCTGTTCTGACTCATTGGGGCTTAAATAGTCAGCCCCAATGAGGCACACCTGTGCCTTCATGAGCTCAGGTGTGCTCAATCAGAACAGAGCGCCCTCTATCGTGCCCAAAACACACCTCAGACACCTCTCTGTCTGGACACTTCAGTTT
>CM029377.1:20702199-20799699 GCA_017165825.1 Hepsetus odoe
TGTGTGTGTGTGTGTGTGTGCCCTTCTGCGGAAGTGACTTGGAGCCAAACCCAGAACCAATCAGAGGCAAACGCTGAGGGTGAAACAGAGTTTCACACACACACACACACACACACACACACACACACACACACACACACACTCCTGCCAATTCCAACTCCTCTCTCCATCCTGATCTGCTTTCATTTAGCATCACCCTATCCGCCAACCTCTCCTTGTCCACTGTCATCCTTTTCTCTCTCAATGACTTATTTTTCTTCTTCTGTCTTCCTTCCTCCATATTCTATCTCTCTCTCTTTCCCTCTTTCTTTCTCTACAAATCTTCTTCTCTGATGTACATCTCTCGTTTTTGTCCATCCCCTTCTATCTAATCTCTCAACACTCTGATCTCTTTTTCTCTCTCTCTCTTTCTCTCTGTCCTTCATCATTCTTTTCTATCTGCTATCTTTCTTCATTACAGTTTTTCCACCAGCCATCAGCTTCACACACACACTGGTGATAACACATGCACACACACACACACACACACACACACACACACACACACACACACACACTGGTGCGAGAAAATGAGAGAAAAATGACTCAACCTTAACAGACCTGTAACTCGATTCACTCTCATTACTTACTGACTCGTGACTTGACTCAGTCACTACCAACTGGTTTGTGAATCCATTGAGAGTCATTTCTTTCTGATTTGTGAATCAACTAAGAGTCACTACTATCTGACTTGTGAAACAACTCCGAGTCACTTCTAACTGACTCGTGAATCAATTCAGATTCACTACTAATTGACTCATGACTCCACTCAGACGCTCCCTTAACCTGACTCGTGACTCGATTTACCACTGAATTGGCTCTTGACTTGGACACACTTTTAGCAGAATTGTGAATCTCACCCCCATGAACTGATGCTTCAAACACCTCATTTACATAAATTACCATATTCATATCAAAGGCTGGTAAATTCATGATCAATAAGTCTGTGATTAGCTAATCTAGGATCAGTTAATCTCTGATTGGTTAACCGTTGATCAGTTAGTCTATGATTGATCAGTCTGGGGTCAGTTTATCTGTGATTGGGGCAGATATTATTAAACGTATGAAATAAAAAAATAATAATAATAATAATGGGCAATAATATTGGGACAGTGCTCCACTGTTTCATATTGTTTGCTGGCACATTAGACCATTCCACTGTTGGCATGAACAATACAGAGTCGGTTCTCTGAGCTACTCATCCAAATCGCATTGGTTGGAGGGTGCTGTAGCCCATCATGGGTCAAAGGTCACCCAATCACACCTCCTTTTATCACGTTCAGTTCACCTGACTCGTTAATTCCTCACTAATTCCCAGAGACCATGCAGACTCGCTTTCCCAAATCTCTCGCTAGAGCATCTGCTCGGGGTGTGTGTGTGTCGTAGTTTACACGTTTGAACACATCTGTCACTGTTCACACATTAAACCGTGTCAGGGATGTACTTTTCCTGCAACACAAACACACACACACACACACACACAAAACAGTTGCTTTTCCAGAGGCACTAAAAAAACTTTGCCAAAAGCCATGGAAACAATGTTGCTATGGCCACCAACAGCTTGGTAACCTCTGGCAACAGATGACCACAGTAACCTGGCTATACTCGGCATCTTCGCTACAAAACACAGCAGTGGGCCCCATCAAGAGTGTGTGTGTGTGTGTGTGTGTGTGTGTGTGTGTGTGTGTGTGTGGGATTCAGAGCAAGGAACGTTCTTTCAGAATCCCTAATCAGTCCCAAGATTTGCAGCTTCAGGGCAGAACATTCTGAGAACACACACACACACACACACACACATACCCCTGCGGTACATTGCCATCTGATTCTGGTAAACTTAAGTGTTTGCTTCCTAACATAGACTGGTGCTGTGGAAATCACATGTGATCATCATCTTGAACTGTCGCTGTTTACTAACTCTGTTTTTAGTTCACTCGTTTAACAGAAGTGATGTGAAGCACCAAAAACAAAAATATCCACCTTACATGCTGTTGGTCTAGTGTTTAGGAACTCCCCAGGATCGGAAGGTAAGGAGTTCAAATTTCCATCTTCAACCTGTATAACAAAGCTCTTTTCATTATGTCTCCAACCCGTATAACATAGCTGGGCTCACTACTGTCTCCAACCCCTATAACACAGCTGGTCTCACTACCATCTCCAACATGTATAACATAGCTGGTCTCACTACCGTCTCCAACCCATATAACATAGCTGGTCTCACTGCCATCTCCAACCACATATAACATAGCTGGTCTCATTACCCTCTCCAACCCATATAGCATAGCTGGTTTCACTATATTTAAAAATCTGTATTCTTTTTTTAATATATTTATTTATATATTACTTATAAATTATCTTTTGAATACACATTACAATTAATTATTTTAATAATTTAATTTAAAATTAGATTTATTATTTTTGAGAGTTTTTTTGTCCCCTATGTCCCCTATCATTTCAAGTTTTCAGTCCATGTACAGAATTTGCAACAGAAAAAAGGCTATTGCTGAATGGTATTCAAATTAAGGACAGCCAATCAGAGCATAGCTCATTTGCATAGTTCTCAAAGGCCCATTTCAACCCTTCATTGTAAGGGTTGAAAATGAAGAGTCCTTGGGATTCAGCCTGTAGCAGCAAATCACAGCAACACACACACACACACACACACACACACACACGCACACCCACACACACACACACACACAGAGGATCCAGCATGGTGTGGGACATATTGGGGTTTTACTGCAGACACACTCAAGTCCTGCCCTAAAGGACTGCCTGCATAAGCCTGTTCCAACACACAAACACGAGGCCTATCTAACCCCCCCCAAAGTATTAACTCTGTCATTACTTGGGGATGAAGTCCCGGTCGCCACGGTTACGCCTGGTCACCCCCAAGGCTTCTTAGGACCTGCTTAAGCCTCTTAGGACCTGCTTCAGGATCTAATAAGGAAAGGAATGCATTCCCCATCCTGGAAAAGACATTCAAAATGTCCCAGAACCTTTTGGAGAGGTGAGGTTGAGGCCCAGCAGGGTGAAGACGAAAAAAAAAAAGGTCCTGTAACTTGTCATTAAAGCATCTGTTCAAACAGCCAGAACATTATGGCCACCTGCCTGATTCGCTGCTGGCTGGTCCAAAGGACTTGGACTTGGAAATCAGTCCCCATGCCTCCAGCACTGAGACGTTCCTCTAGGTTGGGAGGTGGGTCCATGGATGCCATGGGTTTCTCTCATAGATTCTGGAACAATCTGAGACGTGGGGAAGCTGGAGGAATTTTGAAACATTTCAAAAAAAGAAAATTGCACACACACACACACACACACACAATTTATCTCAATTGCTGAAACTCCAGGAACTCATTTAAAATAAAAATTTCACTTTTAGTACATCTCATTTTTTTAGAAACTGCATTTTAAAAATGATAAACTTCCTAAATGTCCTAAACTTCCTAAAGTTCTAAATGAACTTCCTGGATTTCTTCCTAAAATTAATAAAAATAACCAAGCAATTTTTTATAAAATGCAACATTTAAATAACATTTAAAAATATTTTATTAAAATGTAATAAAATATACATAAAAAAATGTAAACTCTTTTTTATTAAATGGCTTTTTTCTTATTCTTTTTTATTGCCCTTTTTAAAATTTTATTTTATTTAATTCATTTGACTCACCAAAGCCAGTGCACCTCTCATTTTTTTTCCCCTTTCTTCATTATTCCTTTTTTAATTCTAGAAAAGAAAAGAAAAGAAAAGAAAAGAAAAGAATAGAACACAACACTGGGAATTCGTGTGATCCCAAACAAGAACCTTCTTTGGTTCCACCACTTTCTAATGGCTGGTTCTTTAGCGTGTCCTCTAACCTTTCAGTCAAGAGCCCTTTAAAAGATCAGTCAAACTGCAGAGGGACACTGTGACCTTCTCAATTTGAAAAAAATGCCCAGATTTAGGATGCATTAAAGATGTGGGTAAATATCTCCTTCCCCTCATGGTTCCACAATGAGAACCAAGGTTTGGGGGAACCATTTTGGAGTGCGAGAACTGAAAAGAATCTTTATGTGACATTGAGATCTTGGGAAGATCGCTCAGGCTGGTTGAAAGGTTCACTAAATCCACACTAATCGCACGTTTCAGGAGTCAAGTTCAATGGTGGAACTCTGTAGCACCTTCTTCTTGGACCATAAATCAACTTTTATAAGCAAATGAATAAACGAATAGTCCAAGCAGCTCCTGCTGGGCTGCTGTGCTGCCAGGCTTCCAGCTTTTACACCTTATGTTCAGCTTGATAATGAACTGACGAGTTGAATCAGGTTTTTGTGAATAGGGGGAACTTGTCTCTGCTTGCAGTCTTCCAAAAAAAAAACAAACAAAAAAAAAAAAGGTCTGTTAGTATCGTGCATGATGCAACTCTTACTTTGGAAGATCTTTGGATTTTCCAAACCACAAGCTTAATGTGAACACACTGTTCTGGATTCTCAAAGAGCGAACACATTTTTATATTTAAATGATTTTATTATTTTTGTGTTATATTTTATTTATTTGATGGCTTTTTGGTTATTAGATTATTTGCTATTTATTTGATTATTTTTCATATGTTGGCTTATTTTTTATTTATTTTATAAAAATATTCACAACCATCACAGAAATATTTATTTTATTTTTTTTAAGTGATTTCATTTTTTGTGTTGTATTGTATTTAGCTTTTTACATTTATTTTATTTTATAAAAAATATTCAAGGCCAAACACAGACACATTTTTTAGATTTTATGTTTAAAAAGATTTTTTTTTTTATGATGTTATTGTTTTTTTTCATGTATTTGAAGACCAAACACAGAAACCTTTTAAAATTTTCTTTTTTACTTTATAATTTTTCTTTCTTTTCCATTTTATTTTTTATGTAATTCATTAAAAATGCTCAAGACCAAAGCCAGAGCAGGCCAATTAGCGCCACCAACATTGGTATAGATGGTTTGATGATGGTTTATTAATTGATTTTATTTTTATATAAATGGTATATTTTTTTTTATGTTACATATTGTTATTATTTATTTTATTTATTTTGTTATTTCATGTTTTTTTCATTATTTTTACTTTAATTTCATTAAAATTACTTTAGCAATTTTATTTATTTATTTATTTCATTATTTATTTATAGTCACTCACCGAAGCCAGCTCATCTCTCTTATTTCTCTTTTCTTCCTTCATTATTCCTCCTCACACATTTCCATCACACCCTTCAGAATTATTGGCACCCAGAGCAGATTCATAGACTTTAACTCATAGTGCCAGCATAACAAAGTAATAAATGTTATTAATTTCACCTGTCCATGGTTTTACTGTTGTGGCTGACTGATGTTTATCACCCCCTGCAGATCATATTGCATTCTTAAGGCTTTTCCTTCATCTACCATCATCCCATTGAAACCTCCTGACTCCACCTTGAAGTTTTGCTGAAGAAAGACTTTCAGCAGGTCTTCATGCTGAAAGAGGAAATAGTGACTAGAACATCATGTGTGCATTTCTTATTTCTGATATTTAGAACTTGTGGTTAGAAAAAGTGCTAAAAATGTTATAACCTTGAAGACACTGCTGGATCACTGCCCGTCCCCTTTGCGTTTGATGCCAGCAGGATGCTCCAGTTGGATGGTTCATTGTTCTGGAAATAAGCCTTGGCTAACCGTGATGAAAAATGTGCTGCTCACTGGATCCCCAAGCGACCTTCGTGGTATTCAGAGCAAATCGAAATAAGAAAATAGTGGAGAAGCAGCACAATCGAGTTGAATCTGATTGGTGGAGAGAGTCGACTCGCACTATCAGCAAGAGATGAGGACTAGAGTCTCGTACTGCCTGACCCATGACTCGACTTGAACCGAGATTTCAGGCTGAGGGAAAAGAAATGAATCAAAATGAAGCTCCAAACCAGTCTGAGACTCTACTAAGACTCAAACTTCAAAGACCCAAAACTGGACTCTGATCACATCCCTGAGACTCGGGACTCAAATCTGACACAAGACTCATTTTGGACTTACATCCCAAAGATAAACAGCTTCAATCAGATTGTCACCCCCAGAGACATAAGACTCATCTCAGACTTGCACTCCAGAGACATGAGACTCTTCTTGGACTCGCTCCACAAAGACTTGTGACTCAACTCGAACTTGAGACTCATTCAGTTTGTACATCCCAAAGACAAACAGCTTCAATCAAATTTGCATCCTGGACACTTGAGATTTGAAGAGACTGGAATCAGTCTATCACCCCAGTTACTCGAATCTTGACTCACAACCTAGAAACTCAAGACTTGACTTGCACCCATTGCCCATTTAAGAGTCAACTTAGACTTGTCTCTGGAGTACAAGTCTGGGTCAAGACTCACTTCTCTAAAGTGCAAGTCGGAGATGAGTCTCAAGTCAGGTTTTGAGTATTGGGAATTGAGAATCACAACCCAGGGAATTGTGAGTTGACTTGCCCACCCCCTCAAACCCCAAAGACTCAAGACCCAGTAGAACTGGCTTGGACTCAAACAACAGAGACTTAAGACTTGAGCCTTGCCTTGTGATTCCTCATCTAGCTTTATTTTGCCTTGTGGGCTTGGACTGTTGTGAGCCAACGCACCTGAAGACCCTCTTGCTGTAATTATCACCAAAGTGGAACCATTGGTGGAACCTCTGCAGCAAGGGGGAATAAATAGAACCTTGCAAGGTGTAGCGGGTGCGTTGGCGTTTTGGTTCCCCATGTAATGCAACCTGGAGTTCATTCACAGATAAGTCTATTATTTGTCTGCTTTCATATGGATCACAGTGTTGATGATAACCTTGTTAATGTACAAGTTCAACCCTCATAAATAGTAGTTGTTAGCGGTTAGCATTAGCCTCCGCGCTAATATTCTTTGTTTAATTTCAGGTTCCAGTATATTAAGGTAGATCCCCAGTCTTCTCGTTCAGGTTCAGTATATGCTTCAATGTCCCTTGTTAGTCTGGATGTCTCTGTGTTTGTTCCCCTTTTCCCTATGTGTGAGTTAGTGTGTTGACACACTTTAGCTCTAGTGTTTGGGTATCTCCCTAATAAAGTTTTTTTTTGTTCATACTCCTGGTCTGACTGAGCTGTGTTTCTCTCAGCGGGAGGCAGACTAGACAGTCGGGCGATCCTGCTCAGGTGTTTTCCTCTTTCCCCAGTACAGGTGCACATAACATGGACATTTTGAGAATATGCCATTTCTAGCACTTTAGCATAGCAGGCTCAGACATGTTAAATTTTAAACACGTTTAAATTTTTTTTTTTGCATCGCAAGCTTTGGAGAGTTATTGCTATGATGTCAACAGTCTTGACTATTATTGAGATGAACTGGCCTGACTTTTTATTTAGGATGGGTTGGGCTTACATCAGCCATGAATGCAAAGGATGTGAAGGATGAAAAATGTATGTGTTTACCTCAGTGGATTACAGCATAAACAAGAAGGACTCATGTTAAGATGCATGTGGACAGCCAATCAGCATTTTGGAACAAACAAGCCTATTGGTGTGCAAACTACAGGATTATTATTATTTTTTTTTATCTTGGTTGATCCAAACGTAAATCACTGACTCGCACCCCAGAGACTTGAAACTCTAATCTGGCTTGCTCTCCAAGGACTCAAAACTCAGTTTCGATTCTTACCTCTGAGATCTCGAGGTTCTTTCTGGACTTGCACACCGAAGACCTGAAACTCTCCTCACACTCATATCCCACCCCAGGGACTTGAATTAGATTCGCAACTGAGCAACAATTTGGCCTCACAGCCCACAACCTCGAGACCAGACCCATACTTGTCCAAAGAATCAAGAATCACCTCAGATTCACAAAAAACAGAGAATCAAGAAACTCAGAGAATCTAGGGAGTGAGTGAATCTGAGGCAAATCATGAGCTTCTTAAGTGCAAGTCAGAGTCAAAACCTGGTTCTCTGGGTTGTGATTCTTAGTAGATTCTCGGTTCTCTTAGCTGCAAGTCTGAATCAAGTCTCAGAGTTGAGTTTTAGCCGAGGGTCAGGACTCTAGAGTGAGAGCCTGAGTCGAGCATTAAGGCTCTGGAATGAGAGTCTGAGCAAAGTGTCTGCTGTATGAGTCCAAGACAAATCTTGAGTCCCTGGAGTCTAAGTCCAAATTGTGTCTTGAGGTCAGGGTTGAGTCCTGAGTCTTTGGATTATGATTCTTAGTAGCTTATTGATTCTCTGAGCTGCAAGTCTGAATCAAGTCTCAAGTTTCTTGAGATCAAGTTCTTGTTGAGATCAAGGCCCTAGAGTGGGGGTCTAAGTCAAGTCTTAAGTCTATGCTACAGGAGTCCAAGACAAATCTTGCATCTCTGGAGTTCAAGTCTGAGGTGAGTCTCAAGTCACGTTTAAGCCTCAAATCCTCGGGTTGTGAGTCTGAGTCTTTGAGCTGGTCCTTGAGAATCAAGACTGCACTCTGAATCGTGCGCCAGAAAATCAAGAATCAACTCTGAATCCCTGAGAATCAAGAATTGATCCCGAATCACTGCTTAGAGAATAGCAACTCGACTCTGAATCGCTCTCCAGAGAATCGATACTAGACTCATATTAATCTGCTTATTGGCACACAGATGCTTGCAGGTCTACTGAACAGTGACATGGACAAGACATGAACTTTTCCAAGCAATATTTTTATTTTGATTGGTCCAAATGTAAAGGATTCGGACACCCATCTGTACTTGGACCTGCAATATTATCTTCACACTGTGGACAGTTTATCACAGTGCTACAAACCAACATTTGACTTTCATTTTGACCAAACATGATTCTGCCCATTGTAAAGGTAACTGGAGCAACTGTAACAGTCATGACCAAATAAATTGTTTCCATTTTAATGCATTTCACATTTGCTCATTTATGATGTGAAGCAAGCCTTCCAGAAGTAAAGTCTAGGAAATAAAAAGCAAAAAATGATCTGAGCAGAAAAGAGCTCTAGTTGAAGAAGTGCATTTTCACTTGTTGCCAAGTAACACCAGTGGCTTTACTCTGCTAATCATCCATTGGTCAGATTTGGAAAAAAGTGGCAGTAGGTAAATTAACAACTCCTGTTGTTGTTTGGTAGATTTTCTTATTTCAAAGAAAGAAATACTGTAAGAAAAGCGAAGCAATTTGGTCTGTTGGTCTCTGAGCACTCCGTCAAGGGCAAATTGGGAGTTAAACGCAACCATATGGCAGCAGTAAAGGTTGAAATACAACTTTATACTCGTTTATTGTCAAATTCTGCCCAACCCGTGGAGACGCAGGCGGCCCTTGGTGCTACTGCCAGTCCCCGCAGTTGTGTCTTTGGCTGGGACGGTGAAGGACGGAAGGAATTAAAGGCAGGAAGGAGGGAAGGGCCAAGCCGTCCAACAGTTCAGGCCACCCACCGATAATCACCTGACCTGCAGTGAACGGGTCACTTCCTAATCTCACTGCTTTCGTGCTCAGAGTGCGGAAGACCAAACTGTCGCTGAGGAGCAGGAAAGCACTTGAAGAATACAAATTGTTGCAGTTGTCAAAAAAAAAAAAAAAAGAGAGAACAGAACAACTAAGGGCAACTTTGAGACAAAAAGAAAATCCCTTGACGACTTTTAATGCAATTAAATCATAAAATTCATCCACAGTCCTCAACGCCAGCTACTCGTGGTTGTTACTGAGCAATTATATGTAGAAAGTGAATAATTAGTATATAGTGAAGTGAAAGTGAGATGAAAGTGACTATCACCTTGAGCACACGCTTCAGTGACCCACAACCAAACACTGTCCAGCAGGGGGCAGACATATCCAACACTCAGAGAGCAGCAATGGGGATGGTAGCTTGATCAAGGGAACCTCAGGGTAACCTTATGGGATTCAAACCAACGAGCATGAAAAAAGCTATAGTAATATATAGTAAATACTTAATGATGTGTTGTGAAAAATGAATAATTTACAGAATAATTATAGAAGCAGAAACAGAACAATTCAAAGTAGAAACTAAAAAGTTTATATATAATATTAGATCAGAAGAAACAAAATAATTCATAGTAAACATTTTAATAATAGAAATTGAGTAATTTATAGTTGAAACTAAAGTTTATACTAAATATTAAATTTATAGCAGAAACTACATTTATATTAAATACCTAATTTATAGCAACTACTTAGTAAATAAAATTAGAAACTGAATAATGTATAGCTGAAGCTAAACAATTTATTGTAGAAACTAAATAGTTTATACCCAAAATTTTATATTTACAGGAAAACCAATATAAATGTATAATAAATGTGTAATAAATAATAGTAGAAAATTAATAATTTATAGTAGAAACTAAACAGTTTATAGTAGAAACTGATTATTTTAAAAATAAACTACTGAATAATTCACAGTGGAAACTGGATAATTTATAGTGGGGTATAAATAATTAATAGAAACTGATGCGTAAGGCTACATCAGCAGATTTAAGAAAAACAACTGTTTTAATGTTTTGGGTTTTTTGTTGTTTTTTTTTTCCTTTAACGCTGCTCCGTTTTTCATGAAATGTCCGGGTTGGGATTTTTTATTTTTTTTTGCCACGAATGCGACAAAAATCTAGAGAAGATTGCTTCGGCTACAAATGTGCCAGTCTGATCGTGAGTGAAATAGACAAGGGACTAACACACTTTACACACTCACACTCACACACACACACACACTTCCTGTGCCTGTAGTATTTTGGAACCTCGTCTCTGCAGCGCTGTGGATAATTGGTCTCCAGGGAGACACACTCTGCTTTTACGCAGGAACATATTAACAACTAATAAATCCAACACACACACACACACACACACACACACACACACACACACACACACACACACACACACACACACAGCACAATGGGCATGATATATCCACTTTAGGAGGATTATGGATATAAAGACCCTTCCCACAATACTCCTGCTCCTCATGAGCACATTTTAAATAACTGTAAATGAAAGCTGATGTTCAAAAACCTGAACTAATCAATATGACAATAGTCCAGGGTTACTTTAGAGAAAAAAGAAGCCTCTGTCAACAATATCAACCATACAGGAAAAAAACACCAATTCTTTCCTCCAATAGAAATCCAGATGTTTTAGTAAAATCAAAGAAGATCTTGGTAAAAAATAGCCAACTGACTGACTGATTGACCTACTTTACTCAGCCCAAAAAGTACAGGAATGTACTGAGAGAATAAAATAAAAAGTACAGGAATGTTGTGAGCCAACGCACCTGAAAGCACTCCTGCCATAATTATCACCAATGTGGAACCATTGGAGGGGCAGCGGTGGCCTAGTGGTTAGGGCGTTGGCCACATGGTCGGAGAATCGGGGGTTCAAACCCCTTCCCAATGGGTTGCCCTGAGGTACCCTTGAGCAAGGTGCTGTCCCTGTCCCGCTCCTCCCTGCGATGGGCTGGCGACCTGTCCAGGGTGCGTCCCCCGTCCTCGCCCTGTGTGCGCTGGGTTGGACACCAGCGCGACCCTGTTTGGGACAAGCGGCAGATAATGAATAATGGAACTTTGGTTGCAGGTAGGAATAAATTGGGCGCTACAGCACTTAGTAGGCGTTTTGGTTCCCCCATGCAGTGCTTCATGGAGCTCCCTCTACTCACTACAGCACCATGGATTTTCTACTGAAGCTTCTGCTACCGAACTCATGTTCTTTTTCTGTCTGCACTCATGTGAAATTCAGTTCTGATGGTTCACCTTGTCTATGTGTTTGTTAACAACTTCCCTGCTATGGGTGTCAGTGGTTAGCGATTAACCACTGTGCTAATCTCCCTTGTTTAATATTTGGGATCCAGTTTGTCCTGGTAGAACCCTAGCGATCTTGTGTTTCTCCTCCGCCTTTTATTTGGGTGTCTCTGTGTTTGTTTTCTTTCCCTGCCTCTTAATCCTGGTGATTTTTTCTCTGCCTCGCTGTTTGTGAAAACCCACTTTGGGGTTTGATGAGAGGTTGAGCTTCCTGTTCGGATCAGCTTTCTAGTGTCAGGCTACGTCACGACTGTGGGTTAATGGTTGTGCCCGGGTTATGGTTCCCTGCTCCTTCCTCTACTCTTTTCTACTTCTTTTTCCTAGTGCGTGAGTTTGTGTAGTAGCATTTAAATCTGTGGTGTTTGTATGTTGAATAAATAAAGATTTATATTTGTTTATAAAATAAACAATGTTGTTCATGTCTGAGCTGTGTTTCTCTCAGCTGTAGACAGACAAAACAGTCCTGCGATCCTGCTCATTTGTCTCTCTTTATCCCCAGTGCTTGTGCACAGTGTATAAGTTAGTAAGTTAAAAGTTCAAGAATTAAACCTGATCCTGACATGGGGCAGCGGTGGCCTAGTGGTTAGGGAGTTGCCCTTGCATTGGAAAATTGTGGGTTCAATTCCCTCACCAGTAGGTTGCCCTGAGGTACCCTTGAGCAGGGTACCGTCCCATCCCCGTCGCTTTCAATAGCTGCCCAATGACAAGGGTTGTCAGTTTCACTTATACTCAGACCACATCTCTGTTCTGCTGATCCCAGCGTACAGACCCATTGTCAGGCATCTCAAGCCCACACTGAAGCAGGTAAAGACCTGGCCCACAGGAGCCAACTCTGCTCTTCAGGACTGCTTTGAAAACACAGACTGGGACATGTTTAGGGAGGCTGCAAACCATGGTGACTCCATCAACCTGGAGGAGTGCACGGCTTCAGTGATTGGCTACATCAGCAAGTGCATTGTTATTATCGCCAAGTTCATCATCACATGACCCAACCAAAAGCCATGGATGACTGTGGAAGTGCACAAACTCCTGAGAACCTGGGACAAAGCCTTGAAGTTGGGGGACGAGGCTGCCCTAAGAACAGCGAGGGCAAACCTGTCTCGGGCCATCGAGCCAGTCTCGGGCCATCGAGCCAGTCTCGGGCCATCGAGCCAAGCGAGCTCATGCTCAGAGAATTCATGGCCACTTCAAAAACACAGTGACACGCAGCGCATGTGGCAGGGCATTTAGGCCCTCACCAACTACAGGGCATCTCCACCTGCCTGTGATGGTGAGACCTCCCTCCCAGATGCACTGAATCTCTTCTATGCATGGTTTGATGTGGCGAACAACACGGCAGTGAGGAAGGCCATCCCTCCTCCTAACGATCAGGTTTCCGGTCTGACCACGGCCTAGGTGAGAAGATCTCTACTGAGAGTCAACCCATGGAAAGCTGCTGGTACAGACAACATACAAGGTGGTTTGCTCAGAGGATGATCAGAACAGCTGGCAGATGTTCTCATCAACATCTTCAACATCTCTCTGAGCACCACTGTTTTTCCTAGGTGCTTCAAGACCACCAGCATCATCCCAGTGCCAAAGAAATCATCTGTCTCCTGCCTAAATGACTATTGTCCCGTCGCACTCACACCTATCATCATGAAGTGCTTTGAGAGGCTGGTCATTAGGCACATCAAGACTCAAATCCCTCCTTCACTGGACCCCCTGCAGTTTGCATATCGTCCCAACCGCTCAGCGTACGATGCGATCTCCACCACCCTCCATCTGGCCCTTTCTCATCTGGACAGAAAGGACAGTTACGTCAGAATGCTGTTCATCGACTACAGTTCAGCATTCAACACCATCATCCCTCAGCACCTGAGTGAGAAGCTGAGGCTGCTGGGCCTGAATACCTCCCTCTGTAACTGGATCCTGGACTTCCTAACTGGGAGACCCCAGTCGGTCAGGATCAGTAGCAGCACCTCCAGCACCGCCCCTCAGGGCCGTGAGCTCAGCCCACTGCTGTTCACATTGATGACCTACGACTGTGCAGCCAAGCACAGCTCAAACCACAACCTGTCTGAATGTCGACAATACAAAAGAGATGGCTGTTGACTTCAGGAGACCACGTCGGGACCACGCTCCACTGAATATCAACAGCTCCCCCATGGAGGTGGTCCAGAGCACCAATTTTCTTCGTGTTCAACTCCATAAAAAAGGAAGCCCAGCAGCGTCTCTACTTCATACACAGACTGAGGAGAGTCCATCTCCCACCACCCATCTTCACTATCTTCTACAGAGGAAACATTGAGAGCATCCTGAGCAGCTGCATTACTGCCTGGTATGGGGACTGTAAAGTCTCAGACGGCAAGTCCCTACATCATCTGTGTCTCTCTGCCTTCTGTACAGGATATTTTCACAACTAGCTGCATCCACAAAGTAACCAACATTGGGGATGATCTAACATTTACTCTGGATAAGATTTGTGTTGGGTTTAAGTTTCAACTTTGGGTCTAAGACTAAGGATTTTGTGAGGGTTAGTAGTTACAGATTACATTCTAGATTACATTAATCAAAATGAATACATTATGGTTACGATGGTAAAGGATGACTAAATTAAGTTTATTACATTTTAAAATACGTTAATTCTAATAGCATTTTTCAAATTTTCTAATGAAATTAAAAGTTTAACTCACTAAAAACTCAACATGCGCTGGAGGTACAAGGTTTTTTTGTGATCGTGAAGGTCAATCAAACTTAGTTCTGCTCTCAGGAAGTTTGTTTTATTAAAACTATTCTTAAATGTTGGGAATTAAAAACTGAAACCACCTCGGCTTTCTGTGATAAAGGCCCCCCCCCCCCCCCCCCACTCTCTCTCTCTCTCTCTCTCTCTCTCTCTCTCTCTCTCTCACACTCACACACACACACACACACACATTCCTTGTTTTTGCAGACATGCTTTTAAGAGGACAGCAGTTTCTGAGGGAATAATTGACACTGCAGCGAGTTCACTCGTTTTTTCCTGTTTCTTCATCCTCTTTCTTTTTCCCTCTCCATGCATCTCTCTACTTTCTTTTTCTCTCTCCCTCCCCCTCTTACTTGCTTCTCGCTCTCTCTTTCTCTCTCTCTCTC
The DNA here is from genome assembly GCA_017165825.1 of Hepsetus odoe. Classification (NCBI taxonomy): domain Eukaryota; kingdom Metazoa; phylum Chordata; class Actinopteri; order Characiformes; family Hepsetidae; genus Hepsetus; species Hepsetus odoe. Next base: position 20,717,105 of record CM029377.1, read on the forward strand.
TCTCTCTCTCTTCTATATATATATATATATATATATATATATATATATATATATATATATAATGTATGTATGTATATGTATATATGTATATGTATGTATGGAGAGAGAGAGAGAGAGAGAGAGAGAGAGAGAGAGAGAGAGAGAGAGAGTCCTATTTTACTGTACTTCAGTGCTTTTTTTAATTTTACTGTTCTGTACTTTAACCCAGCCACTAGGGATGCACAAGCCAGTGTATTTCATTGCGCCGGTCCCAAGCCCGGATAAATGGGGAGGGTTATGTCAGGAAGGGCATCCTGTGTAAAACTTTTGCCAAATCAATATGCGGACAAAGAAACAGAATTCCATACCGAATTGGTCGAGGCCCAGGTTAATGATGACCGCCACCAGTGTTGTTAGCCTACAGGAAATTGGACTACTGTTGGCCAAAGGAGAAGAAGAAGAAGAGGAGGAAGGCATGTCCAGAGGGAAGAGGAGAGAAAGAAGGGGAGGAGAGTGGAAGTGAGGGTAGGGACTTTGAATGTTGGCAGCATGACTGGTAAAGGTAGAAAATTAGCTGATATGATGGAGAGAAGAAAGGTTGACATTTTGTGTGTGCAAGAGGCTAGATGGAAGGGTAGTAAGGCCAGGTGTATTGGAGGAGGGTTTAAACTGTTCCACCATGGTGTGGATAGAAGGAGGAACAGGGTAGGCATTATCCTGAAGGAAGAGTATGTGGAGAGTTTTGGAGGTGAAGAGGGTGTCAGGGAGGATAATGAGTTTGCAGCTGGATATTGAAGGTGTGATGATGAATGTTGTAAGTGCTTATGCCCCATAAGTTGGTTGTAAGATTGAAGAGAAAGAATAATTCTGGAATGAGTTAGATTAAGTGATAGAGAGTGTAACCAGGGGAGAGAGAGTGATGATTGGTGCAGATTTTAATGGTCATGTTGGTGAAGGGTACGGAGGTGATGAGGAGGTGATATATATGGTATCAAGGAGAAGAATGCTGAAGCTCAGATGGTTGTAGATTTTGTGAACAGGGTGGAAATGGCTGTGGTTAATTTTTATTTTAAGAAGAGGGAGGAGCACAGGGTGATGTATAAAAGTGGAGGAAGATGCTCACAGGTGGACTATATCCTTTGCAGGAGGGTCAGTCTGAAATATATTGGAGACTGCAAAGTAGTGACAGGGGAGAGTGTAGCTAAACAGCATAGGATGGTGGTCTGTAGGAGGACCTTGGACGTCAAGAAGTGGAGGAAAGTGAGAACAGAGTTGAGGATCAAGTGGTGGAAGCTGAAGAAGGAGGACTGCAAGGTGGAATTTCAGGCAGGAGTTAACACGGGCACTGGGAGGTGTTGAACAGCTACCAGACTGCTGGGAAACTACTGCAGAAGTGATAAGGCAGACAGCTAGAAATGTACTTGTTGTGACATATGGAAGGAAGAAGGAAGATAAGGAAACCTGGTGGTGGAACCAAGAAGTACAGGAGTGTATAAAGAAGAAGTGGGACAGTCAGAGAGATGAAGAAAGCAGACAGGTGTACAAGGAGATGAACCACAGGGCAAAGAAAGCAGTGGCAAAGGCCAAAGATAAAGTGTTTGGTGAATTGGAGAGGTTGGACAGTAAAGAGGGAAAAAATGACCTTGCTGGGAAGGATGTGCAGCAGGTCAGTGCGATTAAGGATAGAAATGGAAATGTATTCACAAGTGAAAAGAGCGTGTAGAGGAGATGAAAGGAATATTTTGAGCTGATGAAGGAAGAAAATGAGAGAGAGAAGATTGGATGATGTGACGATAGTGAACCAGGAAGTGCAGCAAACAAGCAAGATGGAAGTAAGGGCAGCGATGTAGATAATGAAGAATGGAAAGGCTGTTGGACCGGATGACATACCAGTGGAAGCATGGAGGTGTTTAGATGGCAGTTGAGTTTCTGACCAGATTGTTTAACACACTCTTGGAAAGTGAGAGGATGCCTGAGGAGTGGAGACGAAGTGTACTGGTATTGATTTTCAAGAATAAGGGTGATGCACAGAGCTGTAGTAACTATAGGGAGAAAATGGAAAAAGTTGATCAGCCACAGCATGAAGTTATGCAGTATGGTTTCATGCTGAGAAAGAGCACAGCAGACGCAATGTTTGCTCTGAGGGTGTTGATGGAGAAGTACAGAGAAGGTCAGAAGGAATTACATTGTGCCTTTGCGAACCTGGAAAAAGCATAAGACAGGGTTACAGAGAAGTATGTGAGAGTAGTTCAGGATATGCATGATGGCAGTGTAACAGTGGTGAGATCTGGAGTGGGAGTGACGGATGCATTTAAGGTAGAGGTTGGATTACATCAAGGTTTCAATTCAATCAATTCAATTCAATTTATTCTTGTATAGTGCCTTTCACAACAGAGTTGCCCCAAGGCGCTTTACATAGTTGGAAAACTTAGGCATCAAGGATCAGCACTGAGCCCATTCTTGTTTACAATAGTAATGAACAGGTTGATGGACGAGGTTAGACAGGAGTCTCCCTGGATGATCATGTTTGCTGATGATATTGTGATCTGTAAGGAGCAGCTTGAGGAGAAACTGGAGAGATGGAGATCTGCTCTAGAGAGGAGAGGAATGAAAGTGAGTAGGTCAAAGACAGAATACATGAGTGTGAATGAAAGGTTGGAAAGTGGAGTGGTTAGGATAGAAGGATTAGAGGTAACAAAGGTGGAGGAGTTTAAATATTTGGGATCAACAGTGCATTGTAACACTGAGTGTGGAAGAGAGGTGAAGAAGAGAATGCAGGCAGGTTGGAATGGGTGGAGAAGAGTGGCTGGAGTGATTTGTGACAGACGGGTACCAGCTAGAGTGAAAGGGAAGGTGTACAGGACAGTAGTGAGAGCAGCTATGTTGTATGGGTTGGAGACGGTGGCACTAACAAAAAGACAGGAGGCAGAGCTGGAGGTGTCAGAGTTAAAGATGCTGAGATTTTTGTTGCTGAGACGTGGTGAGAGAGGACATGTAGGTGGTTGGTTTGAAGCAGGAAGACGCAGAGGACCAGAAAAAATGGAGATAGTTGATCTGCTGTGGCGACCCCTAAATGGGAGCAGCCGAAAGGAAAAGAAGTCCTGTTCTGTACTTTAGCGTGTTCTGTTTTACTGTTCTGTACTTTAGTGTGTTCTGTGTTACTGTTCTGTACTTTAGTGTTTATACTAATCTGTACTTTATGCTCCGTTTTTGTCCTTTGTTCTCCCGTCGAGTGTCTCCTGTCTTGCTGTTCTGTCAGGAGATCTGTTTAATTATCTGAGGGAAAACTCAAACCTCTCTTTAAACTGAACATGAAAGCTAACCTTTTCTATTTTTACATTCTCTCTCTCCTCTCTCTGATGAATGAGTATGCAGCAGAATAAAAAAGATAATGCACGTTTCTATCAGCAGAGAGAGAGAGAGAGAGAGAGAGAGAGAGAGAGAGAGAGAGAGCGAGCCAGAGAGCCAGAGAGCCAGAGACAGAGACAAATTGAGAGAGAGAGAGAGAGAGAGAGAGACAGAGAGAGAAAAACGAGAACATTCTTCTGTCTCAGTCAAACCCCAAGACTCCTGGCGAAAGTGTCCCACCTCATGTCCCAGTCAAACTCCAACACTGTGATGATGGAGTGTCCCACCTCATGTCCCATTCAAACTCTACTGCTACTACCGCAAAAAAAAGTGATGCGGTTGCTATGGTTACTGTGACTATTTCCGATATGCTGTTATAAAGCTCCCATCTGTGGATCTGTTAACACTAAAGGGAGACCAAAAAATTTTAACATATACACTATTGTGTGTGTGTGTGTGTCTGTGTGTCTGTGTGTGTGTGTGTGTGTGTGTGTGTGTTTAAATTATCTCCACCTGTCTGCAGCCTCATGGCCAGAAGATGTGATAAACCCTATGGGACCAATTATCATTTTAACACTCCAAGCTATGCCCACCCCCAACACACACACTCACACACCAGCAGTACAGACTATACACACTGATGCTAACAATAAAACATGCTAATGCTAACAAAGCTAAAGCGCACACACACACACACACACACACACACACACAAAACAGGGCCCAGATCAGTGTGACATATGTTGGCCTAAAGACAACTTGCTTGCTCTCTTCACACAGTAGCATATCTAGAACGCACTGAAATCGATTTACAACATTCATCTAAAGTAAGTGATGTATCTAGAACTGACTGACCTGCTTACTCTATGGCTCTACATCCATCCATCCATTCTCCTCCGCTTATCCGAGGTTGGGTCGCGGGGGCAGCAGCTTCAGCAGGGATGCCCAGACTTCCCTCTCCCCGGCCACTTCTTCCAGCTCCTCCGGGAGAATCCCAAGGCGTTCCCAGGCCAGCCGAGAGACATAGTCTCTCCAGCGTGTCCTGGGTCTTCCCCGGGGTCTCTTTCCGGTGGGCCGTGCCCGGAACACCTCACCAACACCTAATTAGATGCCTGAGCCACCTCATCTGGCTCCTCTCGATGCGGAGGAGCAGCGGCTCTACTCTGAGCCCCTCCCGGATGACTGAGCTTCTCACCCTATCTCTAAGGGAGAGCCCAGACACCCTACGGAGGAAACTCATTTCGGCCGTTTGTATTCGCAATCTCGTTCTTTCGGTCACTACCCACAGCTCGTGACCTTAGGTGAGGGTGGGAACGTAGATCGACCGGTAAATTGAGAGCTTTGCCGTTTGGCTCAGCTCCTTCTTCACCATGACGGACTGACGCAGAGCCCGCATCACTGGAGACGCTGCCCCGATCCGCCTGTTGATCTCCCGCTCCATTCTACCCTCACTCGTGAACAAGATCCCGAGATACTTAAACTCCTCCACTTGGGGGAGGATCTCACTCCCAACCCTGAGAGGGCACTCCACCCTGTTCTGGCTGAGGACCATGGCCTCAGATTTGGAGCTGCTGATTTTCATCCCAGCCGCTTCACACTCGGCTGCGAACCGATCCAGTGAGAGCTGAAGGTCGCAGCCTGATGAGGCCAACAGGACAACGTCATCTGCAAAAAGCAGCGACCCAATCCTGAGCCCACCAAACCAGACCCCCTCAATGCCCTGGCTGCACCTAGAAATCCTGTCCATAAAAATTATGAACAGGATCGGGGATAAAGGGCAGCCCTGGCGGAGTCCAACTCTCGCCAGAAACAGGTTCGACTTACTGCCGGCAATGTGGACCAAGCTCTGACACCAGATGTACAGGGATCGGACAGCCCTTAACAGGGTATCCGGTACCCCATACTCTCGGAGCACCCCCACAGGACTCCCCGAGGGACAGGGTCAAATGCCTTCTCCAAGTCCACAAAGCCCATGTAGACTGGTTGGGCAAACTCCCATGCACCCTCCAGGGTGGTACACTATTCCGCGACCTGGACGGAAACCACACTGCTGCTCCTGAATCCGAGGTTCAACTATCCGGCGGACCCTCCTTTCCAGGACCCCTGACTAGGCTTTCCCGGGGAGGCTGAGAAGTGTGATCCCTCTATAGTTGGAACACACCCTCTGGTCCCCTTTCTTAAAGAGGGGGACCACCACCCCGGTTTGCCAATCCAGAGGCACTGTCCCCGATATCCATGCAATGTTGCGGAGGCATGTCAACCATGACAGTCCCACAACATCCAGAGCCTTGAGGAACTCTGGGCGGATCTCATCCAACCCCGGAGCCCTGCCACCAAGGAGCTTTTTGACTACCTCGGCAACCTCTGCCCCAGAGATGGAAGAGTCCACCTCTGTGTCCCCAGGCTCTGCTTCCTCATCGGAAGGCATGTTGGTGGAATTAAGGAGGTCTTCGAAGTATTCGCCCCACCGACCCACAACGTCCTGAGTTGAGGTCAGCAGCGCACCATGCCCACTCGACAATGGAAGCGCGGAACATAGTCCATTCGGACTCAATGTCCCCCACCTCCCCCGGGACGTGGTTAAAGCTTTGCCGGAGGTGGGAGTTGAAGCTCGTCCTGACAGGGGACTCTGCCAGACGTTCCCAGCAGACCCTCAAAATACGTTTGGGTCTACCAGGCCTGACCAGCATCCTCCCCCACCAACAAAGCCAACTCACCACCAGGTGATGATCAGTTGACAGCTCCGCCCCTCTCTTCACCCGAGTGTCCAAGACATGTGGCCGCAAGTCCGACGACACGACCACAAAGTCGATCATCGAACTGCGGCCTAGGGTGTCCTGGTGCCAGGTGCACATGTGGACACCCTTATGCCTGAACACAAAACTCCAATAACAAAACACCACTCTGGTTCAGATCGTGGGTGCCATTCATCCCAATCACGCCCTTCCAGGTCTCACTGTCATTGCCCACATGAGCATTGAAGTCCCCCAGCAGAATGATGGTCTCCAGCACGGAAACAATAGCAGACGCTCTCTAGCGCCCCCTCCAGAGACCCCAAAAAGGGTGGTCTAGACTGCTGTTTGGCAGCATAAGTGCAGACAACACTAAGGACCCGTCCCCTAACCCGAAGGCGGAGGGAGGCCACCCTCTCATCCACCGGGGTAAACCCCAATTTTACAGGCCCCAAGCCGGGGGGCAATAAGTATGCCCATACCTGCTCGGCGCCTCTCACCGGTGGCAACTCCAGAGTAGAAGAGAGTCCAGCCCCTCTCAAGGAGACTGGTTCCAGAGTCCAAGCTGTCCGTCGAGGTGAGACCAACTATATCTAGCCGGAACTTCTCCAGCTCACGCACTAGCTCAGGCTTCTTCCCCACCAGAGAGGTGACATTCCACGTCCCTAGAGCCAGCTTCTGCAGCCGAGGATCAGACCGCCCAGGCCCCCGTCTTCGGCCACGCCCAGCTCTTTGGCCCCTCCTACAGGTGGTGAGCCCATGGGAAGGGGGACCCACGTTGCCTCTTTGGGCTGTGCCCGGCCGGGCCCCATGGGTGAAGGCCCGACCCTATGGCTCTACAATCAGTGACATATATAGCTCCTGGTAAGGTTTACACTCAGAGCTAGAGAAACCTGTGAAAACTAAGGTTCTTCCGTTAATGACTTATCTAGAACTGACTGAAATATGGTCACATTTCAGCTCTGCAGTCAGTGACATATCTAGAACCGAGTGAAATACTTGCAGTAAGACTAAATACACCAACATTATCTAACATAGACTGGAACCTGTTAGACTACAGATCAGATATCAAGAACCCAGCAGATCAAAAGTTTGACCCCCGATTGTGTCTCAGTCTTCCAAGTCCATGAGTCCACAGGAATATCTATCACTCTATAACTGTCCTCTCTCTCTCTGAGTGTGTAGGGGTCCTCCCTCTCCCCCATCACTCAGTAGAACTGTCCCCTGTCTCTCCAGGTGGACAAAAGCAGATATTTTCAGCCTGCACACTGCTTCAGAAACATGCTTCCAGCTGCAGAAGAGATTTCTGAAGGCCAAACAAACACACACACACACACACACACACACACACACACACACACACACACACATATTTCTTCAAAGAGATTAAACTCCTTTTCAGCAGCTCATTATATGAAGTGTGTGTGTGTCTCTCAAGTCAAGGACTCTCATGTTTGGCTCTCTCTAAACGCACACACACACTTTCTTATTCTTTCTATCTCTTTCATTTAGCCTTTTGTCTTCACTCTCATCTCCCCACTCCCTCTCTCCATATAACCTCCTCATCCTTTTCCTTTCCTCCTTTCTTTCTCTCCATGTCTCCTTCTCCTCCTGTTGTCAATCTTTAATAATCATTATTAATAGCTTACTTATAGGTTCTCTGCACTAATGCAGCACACACACGCATGCACGCACGCACACACACACACATACACCCACCTACTTCCAGTTTCTGCCCACTAGTGTTCTTCCCTCACACTTACAGTTTCTCTACTTAATTAACCCCACCCCCTCTTTTTGATTGGTCGAGAGACACTCTATCAGTATTAATAACAGATTATGTCACTCTGACCTGTAACCTAGCAACAACAAGCTGCCACTTTGGTGTTCCACCTTAAATGCTGAGGTTAAAAAAAAGCCTCAAATAGGACATGACGTAAGGGGACCATTTATTATGTTGTCTGCTTCATGTCCTGAGACGGTAACTTAAGTCATTGTTTAAAAAAAAAAAAAAAAGATATTCTGAGCTTGTCTTTTCATCGTGAAATGTTGACGAAGATTCCATGTTAGGATGAATCCAAAAATACAAAAATGTGGTATGAGGATAGACACCACTCCGTCTGTCCTTACACTTGTCTTTTCCTCTGTCATCGCTATCCTGCCTCTATCGTTCCTTGTCTCTTTCTGTCCATCCATCACTCTGCTTTTGTTCCCCTTCAATCTTCCAGGCAGCTCACATACATGCTAGAATGGACTGTTTCTGTGAATTAAAGAGGCCAAAGGTGAGATTCAAGGAGGTGTCTTAGGTGGAAATCCTGTTCCTGTGTCCTCTAGTACTTTTCCCAGGTGAATGATGACTAAATATCTCAGGACACTGCAACCCAGAGACATACTTTTTGCCTGGTAGTGTCCCAGCATGGCCTATGGTATAATCAAAAGACTTGCAGAAGCTTTGTTAACAGCGTTGTTGACACAGATGGATAAAGGGGCAGCATAGAGTGTGTTGTTCCTGCGGTGAAACATGGACGTTAATAGGTGGTGTTCTGAGGGATTTGGACACAAGATATTTCCCAAAATTCCTAGAAAAGAAGGGGATGACTTTGCTGTGGTGGACAGCAGATTGGTGGACAGCAAATATTAGAGGTACCGCTCATGCTTTGGAGACAAAGTGAGAGAAGTAAGACTGTGACATGTTCAGAGGAGAGACGAGGAGTAGATCAGGAGAAAGATATTGAAGATGGAGCTGCCAGACAAGAAAAGAAGAAGGACAAAGGGGAGTTTTCGAGAGAGGACATGAAGGTGTGAAAGAGGAAGACATAGAGGACAGAAAGACATGGAGATGGACGATTCGGTGTGGAGACACTTAATGGGAGCACCTATATATATATGTGTCTTGTACATACTTATACATACAGCAAACTCAGCAAGTTACAATTGAGCTCCATGAGTGTGTGTGTGTTTTTGGGTGTGTGTGTGTGTTTGTTTGCAGAACTGAGATATTTATTTTGCTTATCAAAGCACTGAAGCTCCTGCAAACCAATTACTGGCCGCGCTGGAAATATTGATGAAGGAAGAGCACACACACACACACACACACACACACACACACACACACACACACACACACTGTCTTATATTGTGTCCTCATCAAAGCAACTCCGTCCCTTCAAGTCCTGGACTCCCCAGTCCCTCTGAAGAAGAACTTTGATTTACGTCTCTTTAACTCCTGTAAGTTGGACCGGGGTCCATGGATGGGACTTTCTTTGTCCCACAAATGATGAACAGGACTGAGATGTGGGGAGTTTAGAGGAGCATCTGGAGCTCTTTGTTCCTCAGTTAGTTCCTGAACAGTGTCTACAGTGTCAGGGAGCAGCTGTCCTGCTGAAAGAGGACACTGCCATTAGGGGACACCATGTCACCATGAAGGGAGAGGCTTGCAGTAAAGGTGTCAAAGTAACGTCCACATGAATGCAGGACCTGAGGTTTTGCAGCAGATCATCTTCCATAGCAGCACGCTCTATCTTCGTAGTATTTCTTACAGCCTTCCCTTCCGCATGTAAGGACACTTCCCCCAACCAGCCACATGTCAGAAAAGAACAGGATCCATCAGAACCAACCCACTTTCTTCCATCACTCCATGGATCAGTTGTGATGTCCATTGTAAGAGGTTTCGAGGGTGGACAGGGGTCAGCATGGATAGTCTGGTGGGTCTGCTGTCCCATACACAGGACATTAAGTGGACTTCCAGTCCCCAAGTCCCCACTTGATTAAGTCCATTTGTGAAACTGAACAGGTCGTTTTCCAGAAAGAGCAAATGTGTTGACGAAACTGGACATGTCCATCCGGAGACATGAAGAAATTCAGGAGGGCAGTGGTGGCCTAGTGGTTAGGGAGTTGGCCCTGGATCGGAAGATTATGGGTCCCTCACCAGTAGGTTGCCCTGAGGTACCCTTGAGCAAGGTACCGTCCCTATCACTGCTCCCCGGGCGCTTACATAGCTGCCCACTGCTGCACGGTCTGGTTCACTGTGTGCCGTGCTGTGACGTCGCAATGACAAGAATAGTCACTTTCACTTTCACAAGTAGCCAAAGAACCACACGGAGTACGTCCAGCAGGTGAGAATGTGTCCCACAGGGACGGTGGACCTGATTTATAGAAATTATATCAGAATGCTGCTCATTTGAGTAATTCATGAATGATTAATGCATAATGCAGAGTTAATGCATAATTTCAATGGCTGAGAAAATAAAGTAATTCTAAATGGACTCAAATGGACGTGAGGCATGTGTTTATCCACACGTCCTGACAGGACAGAAAAACAAACGTGTGTGCGTTCTGTATTAACACTGGCATGAGGAGAAATGCTGATGGGACAGAACCATCCCAGAGAATCTGCTTTAAACTGTAAGGAGGCGAACACACACACATACACACACACACAAAGACAAACACACACACGTGTATGTGTAAAACCAATTTATGCTGCTGCAGCGTACAAGCAGTCAATAGAATGCTAATGAGAGAGAGAGAGACAGAGAGAGAGAGAGAGAGAGTGGAGAGGCGAAAGATCATAACAGGAAAAGGTCTGATGTAGATCCCTAATGGCCTACACGCCCCTTCCCTCCTCTTCCCTCTCTTCTCTCTCTTTCCATCATTTTCTCTTTCCATTTTCTCTTTCTCTATCCTCCCCTCTTCTGGCCCCTCTGTCTCCAGTTTGTCATGCTGTGTGTTCGCTCCACTGACTTGACCTTGACTCCCACCTTTTGTCCCCCTCCCTCCCTCATCTCTCTCTGTCTGTGTCCCGCATTACTGCCTGTTCCCTACATAGTGTGCAATACGTAGGGCATGAAATAAGGTCACTTTATAAAACTGCAGAGAGCAATAAGCCAGTCATTCAGGATCAAACCTCTTTATCTCTTTCTCAATCTATTCATCTTTAGCCTCCCTCTCTGTCTCTGACATCTTTCTTTCTCAATGACCTCATATAATATATTTCTCATTCTTCGTCTCCCTCTCTTTTACCCTTTTTCTCTTTCCTTGTCTCTTTTTTATTCTTTCTTTCTTTCTCTCTTACTTTCTTTCATTCTCAGTAACCTCTTACCTATTTTCCCTACATCTCCCTCTCTTTGCTTCTCTTTCACTTTCTTTTAAACAGTTTAATTTCTTCCAATACGGTTTTTGTCCTCTAGGGGTCTGATTTGTTTTGTTTTTTTTCTGGAATTTGTTTTGTTGTTTTTTTTATCTGGGAAAGTTTTGTTTATTTTTTGGGGAATTTTTTTGTTGTTTTTTTCTGGGATTAGTTTTGTTCATTTGATTCTGGTAATGAAAAGTCTGGTAAAGGAAAGTCTGAATTCTGGAATCTCCAACACGAGCAAACCAGTGAAATGTGTCTAAAGTGAAATTTTCTACCGGCAGAGGAGAAAATGTGCTGAGAAATTAAAAATGTAAAATCATAAACTTGCAAAAGTTGCTTGCTGTGATTTATGTGTGAAAGTTCTGAAATCGTACCTTAAATTCCCTCTGAACTCAAAATCAATTATGCTAATTAGGCCACATTTTCAAAAGACACATTTGATCGGAATTGGAAGGGAGAAGTCGCTTTTATGACGGCTGTAGCTATGGAGACTGGGTGGGCGGAGATTGGGGTGGGGTTAAGGTGAGTTTCTCTGACATTCCTGTCTTGCCTGCTTGTCAATCAAACACCTAAAGCCTGCCTCCCAAGCAAAGCCTTTCACCTTTTTTAAAGCATTTTTTTCCTACGACCTTCATCTGAACCCACAAACTTTGTGTGTGTGTGTGTGTGTGTGTGTGTGTGTTGGGGAGGGTTAACAGTACAAGACAGGTGTACTACACCCCACTGGTGGCAGCTGTTGTCAAGGTGACAGGCCTGCTGCCCCCCGGTGGCAGTTTGGCAGATGATGGGCGGCTCTTTTGTTCTTTTTTTTTTCCTGCAATCATTCACTCTGTTTTCCTGCAGACTCAGGGTTTTCTATCTCTCTCTCTCTCTCTCTCTCTCTCTCTCTCTCTCTCTCTCTCACACACACACACACACAGAGTGGCCCAAGGCTTTATCTACTAAAGCTCAGTGCGTATGTGTATGTCCCTGTGTGTGTGATTTCATGTTAACATGTCTGTAGATTGGCAAAGAAACGTGTGTGTGTGTGTGTGTCTTTGTGTGTTGGACAGATTGGTCAGAGTGAATATGACAGTGTGTGTGTGTGTGTGTGTGTGTGTGTGAGTGAATTTCAATGGAGAGTGTTTAGCCACAGGCACTTTAGTGTCCTTTCAAATAGCTACTGTACACGAGAGAGAGAGAGAGGGGAAGGACGAGATGCGAATGAGGGAGAAATCTCAGAGTTAAAATTAATAAGCCTTGACATCAAGTAAACAAATGTTACTCACTGTTGCCCCCTATAGGCCACGGACGTCAAATAAACAGTAAAAACAGGACTCGATCCGAAGCGGTGAATTATGGTTATTTTTCTGAGATAAATTGAAACTGTGACCTCTTTCAGTCGTTTTTACTCATGGAGGGATCGTTTACAGAGTCATTTGTTTGCGAGGAAGGAAAATGAAAAGGTCTACATTCAGAGAGCTGCAGAGATTTCAGGTGCGAATAGCTGAGCGAGAAGTCACTCATCTTCAGCCGAGTTCAGCTGGGGGTCACATCTAACTCAGGTATTTACATATGAGTCTCCAGCTGTTATTAAAAGAAAAAGAAAGCTTTTAATACACACACACACACACACACACACACACACACACACATGTACATACGCACACAAACACACCACAGCGTCTGGGGACAGCTCTGAAAACCAGGCCTGACACATCAAACGATGGAAAGGAAACACAGCGGAACACACTCACCTGTGACGGCTCCCTGAGAACAAGCACAAAGCCCAAATCCAAAGTCCTCAGATTTCCAGTTTTCCAACAGAGGAACAAACAGAAACTGCAGACCCTGAGAGTCCACCTGGTCTAGAAGGGAAGCTCTGGAATTTTCTACAGGTTGTCTAGAGTTGTCCGGTCTGGTCCATGGGATTGACTCCATCCCACTGGAAGCCATAGAACATCAGATTCCATTTCCTTGTGTTTGTTTATGTTCCACTGGATCACTGGCTCATGTTTCAATACACTGTGTCCCACTGCAATGTGGTTCAATCCATTTGAGCATCATCTGTTTCATCATAATGTTATGAAGCTCTAATTATTCATTACCTTTGGGATTTCCATCCACCCCAGTGTGTTCCATTCCATTCTATTCCATTCCAGTGTGTCATTTTCCATTCCATTCCAGTGTGTTCTTTTCCATTCAATTCCATTCCAGTGTGTACTTTTCCATTTCATTCCAGTGTTCCATTGGAATGGAAAAGAACGTGTTCCAAGAATGTGTTCCATTCCACTCCATTGTGTTCCATTCCACTCCAGTGTTTTCCATTCCACTCAAGTGTGTTATTTTCCATTCCATTCCATTCCATTCCAGTGTGTTATTTTCCATTCCATTCCATTCCAGTGTGTTATTTTCCATTCCAGTGTGTCATTTTCCATTCAGTTCCATTCCAGTATGTTATTTTCCATTCAATTCCATTCCAATGTGTTCTTTTCCATTCCATTCCAGTGTGTTCTTTTCCATTCCATTCCAGTGTGCTATTTTCCATTCCATTCCAAGGTGTTCTTTTCCATTCCATTCCAGTGTGTTCTTTTCCATTCCAGTGTGTTCTTTTCCATTCCAGTGTATTTTTTTCCATTCCATTCCAGTGTGTTCTATTCCAATCCAGTGTTCCATTCCACCTCAGTGTGTTTCATTCCACTCCAGTGTGTGCTTTTCCATTCCACTCCAGTGTGTGCTTTTCCATTCCACTCCAGTGTGTGCTTTTCCATTCCATTCCAGTGTGTGCTTTTTCATTCCATTCCAGTGTGATTCATACCATTCCACTCCATTCCAGTGTGTTCTCTTCCATTCCATTCCAGTGTGTTCCATTCTGTTCATTCCATTCCATGCTGTTCTGCGCTGTTCCTTTGTAACATTTAAAAAAGTTTTCACGTTCAGAATAAGTCGGACAACCGTCATCAGGAACTGATCCCACATGAGTGACAGAACTCACACATGCTCTGAGGCTGTTTCCCAAAAACACCAAAAGCTGGGTGTTCTAGACACCTTAGGACATGTTTTAGACTACAAAGGACCTGTGAGGGGGGTGTTTCTGATAAAATGGCCAGGGAGTCTAATTTGAAAAACAGAAATCTATGCACAGTTAATTTGTTGTGAGGGAACATTTCTGCTTGAGGTTGTACTGGACGCTCCTTTCGGACATGCTGGCCAATTAGTACTGTCTGGACAAGAGCTGTCAGGGATGTGAGCGTTTAATGCCCTCGGACCAAATACATATTTACTCTGATTATTAAATTTCTCTGTTTATTTCAGTTCGGCTCTGCAAAGTTTCTCTCCATAATTAAGAATTCAAACTTTCTAACAATCATGACCTCACTGGAACAATCATGTCTGGGATTTGAGCAATAAAACCGATAAACCACCATCACTCTTCTTCTTCTCTTGGTTATCTATGTCTTCCCATCCTCTACATCTTCTTCTTTCACACCATCCCCCTGGGTGTCCTCTCTCACCACATTCATAATCCTCCTCTTTGTCTTTCCTCTTCTTCTCTTTTCTGGCATCTACATGCTCCTTCTCCTGATATGCTCCTTGTCTCTCCTCTGGACATGTACAACCCAATGCACTCTTGCTTCTCACACTTTGTCTCCAAACCAACCTACTCGAACTGTCCCAATAACATTCATTCCTAATCCTGTCCATCCTCGTCCCTCCTGATGCAAAACTCACAACCATCTCAAAACCCGTATAACACAGCTGGTCTCACTACCATCCTGTTACCATTCCACTGTCCCCCCTTTCATTCAGCACAAGTAAAAAATAATGAAGAGACACTTACTTTTGTTTGTACATTGGTACTTAAATAAATCAAGAACAAGGAAAGGCATAGAGGAGGTTTATGGATATGGTGAGAGAGGACACACAGAGGGATGACGTTAAAGAGGAAGATGCAGAGGACAGGAAGACATGGAGATGGATGGACTGCTGTGGAGACACCTGAATTCGAGTGGCCAAAAGAAGAAGAAGAAGAAGATGCTGACCATCAGTTCCGATGTGTTCAGGGTGTCTCCAGACTCCCTTGTCTTCATGTTGGATCTTCAGGTGTCTTAACAGCTTGTTCAAGAGTCTTATAATTGGTCCAGATTTGACAGCCATCAATTGTGTGTGTTATTGCAAATGATCACATGCGACAGAGCTGGTATCAACTTTTTACATTTGCAACACACTAAGCACTAATCACACCCAGCCCTCCGTGGGTCCCCAGGCTCAAATTATTCTAGTTTAAGCTTAAACACAATCAATAAACCAACCATTTGAGTAAATGTACTCATGAGCAGGAACGTTGATGTGTGTGTGAGTGTGTGAGTGTGTGCGTGTGTGCGTGTGTGTGTGTGTGTGTGTGTGTGTGTGTGTGTGTGTGTTGCTCATGAATGGTGTGAATTAGTGTTTCCCAGTATGTGGTCACACACAGGAAATTAATTAAATTGTGATTTTTCCAGTGGATAAAACTCTCACTCGGGCTGAACTATTTCTTACTTAACTGACCTTTAGCGCAATCGAACAAAAGGCTACCGATGAAGACCAATGCATAAAAAGCTATCAGCGGAAAAAAAAGAAACTTCTCTGCCGGGGCGGTGGTGTGCATGATTTCATCTCCTTCTGGGCCTCAAGAGAAGCTGAAGTGATCTCTAGAAGATAGAAGTCAGGTTAAAAATCTTCAGTTACGGTAACCAGAAGTGAGCTCTGCAGTTGGCCTTCAGGAGCTGGAATGAAGACATCTCAACATGATCGGGAAGAGAGATCAGCCAGTTATGTTCGAGGCAGGACCCGTTTTGGGCGGGAGGACATCAGCCAAAGTACCTCGAGAAGTTCCTTAAGAAGTTCTAGATACGGCACTTACAGTTTTACCGTAGCAGTCGCTGTAAAAGAGTCACATTACATGCTGTAATTTCACCTCTGTTTCCATGGAAACAACACCCAGCACTGTGCTAACACTAAAACCCTTTTCGATGGCTAAGAGACTTCCATTTCCATAGTAACATCACACCCGTTGCTATGGTTTTTTGATAGATGAAAACCGGACGGAGCTAATTCCTCTTTAAACTTTCACATTCATCTTGATGGGAATAATCCCAGATTGTTAAACCTAAGATTCAAACCCGTAATCAAACTGTAGAAATAAATACACATCTTAATTATCATGTACTATGAAACAATCTGTAGAAATAATCCCAAATTATATTAATACCATGCTTTTAAACAAAGTGTAAAAATAATCCCAGTTTATATAAATCCCATGCTTTTAAACAATGTGTAGAAATAATCCCAGATTATACTAATCCCATGCTTTTAAACAAAAAGTGCAGAAATAATCCCAGATTATATTAAGCTTGCATTCCCAGGTGAGATTAACCCAATGCTTTGAAAAGGGAAAAATAAGATCACACTAAAGTCATCTGTGTGTATGTGTGTGTGTGTGTGTGTCCTTCTGTGATATTTAAATAAGACAAAATTAACTTGAATTAATTTTAATTTGTCTATGTGCTTTTTCATCTCTTTGATCTCTCTGTTTTCCTGCCATCAGTTTCAGGAAAATGTTTGTTGTTTATTTATTTTGTAAAACAAAACAAACTGACACACTGTAAATGTGTGCATGTGCGTGTGTGTGTGTGTGTGTGTGTGTGTGTGTGTGTGTGTGGGCCACTAATTTACACACACACACACACACACACACACACACACACACACACAATTTTATCTCTCTCTCCCTTGTTCTATCACTCCTTTGCCTCTCAGTCTGTCTTCTCTCTTTTCCCTTCCTTCTTTCTTTCTTTTTGTTTGTTTCTCCTTTTCTTATCCCCATCGCTCTCCTTGCTAGTGCAGCTACTCTATGTGTGTGTGTGTGTGTGTGTGTGCGCGTATGTGTGTGTGGGCCGCTAATTTATGACATGTTTATTATTCGTCTAATTTAAAGTTTGAGGGAAAGTCGGAGGAAAATAAGTTCCTATTTTAGATTTGCCTTCAGCGCTTTTTCCAGAGTTTCAATGACACGTTCTCACCCAGAAGTGTGTGTGTGTGTGTATTTGTCTGTATAATGAGAGTGAATGAGATTGGCCCAGCGTTCCCCTCCAGTCAAGGAACCGCATTAAAACTCAGAATGTTTTGGACACAGATCCTCCTGAGGAAACCTTCTTGCCCATCTGAAAATTGTCGGGGTGAAAGAGCAACGATCTTATTGCTCGTTTCACTAAATCTCGCTCTCCAATTGTGTCTTCGCTCCCTTTTTGCTCAAAAGACCCATTACTATCCCTTTTTTTGCGATCGAGGGGGTGATCGAACTACAGCTGCAGAAATAACAGCAGTGTGGAGCCAGGAGCCCCAGCAGAGTCATAGGTCTACATCCATAGGACAACTAGAGACTAGTCCTCAGGACAATAAAATCATGGCTTTAAATCCTGGATCAGTAGATTGCCCTGAGTTTCCCTTGATCGAGGTACCGTCCCCATCACTGCTCCCTGAATGCTGGATTTGGCTGTCCACTGCTGGATGGTGTGTGTGTGTTAAATACAGAGAAAGTGTTTGGTTGTGGTTCACTGTGTCACCTTCACTTGCATTTCTGATAGCCATTAGCTTTAGCTTAGCTGTTAGCCACTAAAATACATCCTGGATCTCATAGCTAAGCATTAGCCACTAGTCATTAAAGGGAAGATTTTGAAATGTGCAAACTAGACCAGAACAAACTGTCACTCACTTAATCCCTTGCTCACTCACTCATTCACTCACTCAGTTACTCACTTGATTGCTCACTTTGATATTCAAGCACTTAGCCATTCACCTACTTAATTGTTCACTTTGGCACTCACTCACTCTCTCAATTACTGGCTCACTCGCTTGCTCACTTACTCTCTTAGTCACTCACTCAGGTAATCGCTCACTCACTTACTTGTTTCTCAGTCACTACTTCACTCGCTCAGAATCATTCACTTGCTCACTCATTCATTCCCTTGCCACTTCGTGAGCAAGTGAGTGGATGACTGGGTTACTATACTTGATCACTTGCTCAGCTGTTCATTTTGTTGCTCACTCACTCACTAACAGAAAAAAACTGGAAAAAAAGAGGGAGGAGCAAAGAGTATGCACAGTCATGTACCAAAGCAAGAGAGAGCGAGAAAATGACAAGAATAGAAAGATGGAGAGAGAAAAGGAGCAAGAAAAACAGAAGGGATACAGAGAGATGACGGCTTCTCATCTTTCTCCCATCATGTACATTGTGTGTGAGTGAGTGACAGAGTGAAAGAGAGAGAGAGAGAGAGAGAAATCTTGAAATCTGTCAAAGAGCCATCCTTTCAACTCCTCCAGCCTCTGTCAATACCTCTCTCTCTCTCTTTCTCTCTCTCTGAAAAACTGAAAGCTGTTACGACTCCAGTTACAGAATGATGCATGACCTCAGGGGTCATCATTAAAAAATTTAAGACATGCCCACTCCCCACTTCTTTATTTAAAATTGACACAATAATTGGTTTAAATTTTAGCATCTCTGCTGCTTCCAGCTCGCATCATCAGAACTGTGTGTGTGTGTGTGTGTGTGAGTGTGTGTATGTGTGTGTGTGTGTGTCTGTGCGTGTGTGTGTGTGTGTGTGTGCATGTGTGTGTTGGTGAGTCTAAACCCTGATCGCTCAGTCTCACACACAGACGCCAGATTAGCAATTAACAATCTGCAATTAGAAAACCATTCGGGTTTGTCCAAGAATGAGGGATTAGCAGGCGGAGAGGGGGATGCGCGAGGGACGAGTCTAATAGGATTATGATCAGACCATTAAACATCAGGCTCAAGTCCCAGAGAGAGAGAGAGAGAGAGAGAGAGAAAGAGAGAGAGAGATAGAAGGAGGGAATAAATCCTGATGAATGAGTAAAGGGAAATAAATTAGGTATTTTCTATTTCAATCTAGAAATGGTCTAAAATTAGGACTGACAGGAGAAGCAGGATGCAGGAATGAACAGAGAATCTACTGAGAAAGAATAGAAATAATCTCCTGGAAGGAAAGAGGAAAATTAGATAGATAGATAGATAGACAGACAGATGGACAGGTAGAAATTAGAAAGTTAACAGAGAGAAAGAGAGAGGTTAGCTTGGCAGTGGGGGATTAAAGGGATCACCATGGTTTCTATTATGCACTATGTGCTCCTCCTCTGATGAGAGACACCTGAACAGGTCCAGGGGAAAGACTCCAGGTCAAAAGAGATGACAGGATTAGAGGTCTATGGTTTGGGCCATGTTTAAATTAAGTCCCCGTTGTCCACCTACGCTGGTGGGTGTGTGTGTGTGTGTGTGTGTGTGTGTGTGTGTGTGTGTGTGTGTGTGTGTGTGTGTGTGTGTGTGTGTGTGTGTGTGTGTGCGCGTGAGTGTGCGCGTGAGTGTGCTTCTTCTACTTCCTTGTCAACATACACACACACACACACTTTATAAGCACCTTCAGCACAGATAACAGTCCAATTACGATTCTTTGAGTGACCTTCACGAGAAATTAAAAGAGTGAGATAGAAAGAGCAAGAGAAGAAAAGAGTAAATGGAGAGGAGGCAAGCGATGCAAAAAGAGAGAATGAAAAAGAGAAGAGGGAAGAGGGAAGAGAGTAGGAAGGGCGAAAAAGATTGGATAAGAGAATCAGAGAAAGTAAGAGACTTTATTTTCAGTCTGTTCATTTTGAACACTTAAAAATGTGGCACCCAAACCAGAATGGAGCCGGTTCTCTCTTGGTGGGAAAGTTCTCCTCAAAACACCATCGAACGGAGCTGGTTCACTCTTGGTTGGAAAGCTCTTCTCAAAACACCAACATTCTCCTCTAAAAACCATTAAACGGAGCTGGTTCTGTCTTGCTGGGTAAGTTCTTCTCAAAACACCACTATTCTCCTCAAAACACCATAAAACGGAACTGGTTCCCTCTTGGTGGAAAAGTCTAAATGAGTGACTGTATAAAGTAAACCACTAAAGATGTGAGAGAGAGTCTTTTTCTGTTGAAAAAGTCACTCTTGCTCCGCTAAGTGTACTTAGGCCACCACTGCCATGAGCCACTAAAAGCAATGACCAAAGGCCAATCCTGAAGCAGAAGGGCAACATCGAGGGCACTCTGGGAAGAATGAGTGCCAGCTGCAGTATCAATGGACAGCATGAAGAAGGTCTTGGTGCAAACTCAAGGGGATTGATTTTAAAGGCTAGGTTAAGTGGTCCTTTCACAGAACATCTCATGTCTTCCTCAGACTGGCTTTACTTGTGCATTAATCCAGTCC
Organism: Hepsetus odoe; assembly: GCA_017165825.1. Classification (NCBI taxonomy): domain Eukaryota; kingdom Metazoa; phylum Chordata; class Actinopteri; order Characiformes; family Hepsetidae; genus Hepsetus; species Hepsetus odoe. The sequence goes on from CM029377.1 coordinate 20,737,566, forward strand.
GAAAAAAAATGATTTTCCCCCAGAACAACGACGAAAAAAGCCACCTTTGTGAGACTGCAGTAAACAAAAATCAATGAGCCAATTTCTCCTGCTCAGCCAAAAGTCTCAGAAGTTCTCAATTACATTGCTATGAAAACTGAAAACCTGAAAAGCGTCTGAGTCTGCAGAGCCTCAGTTACTCATGGTGCATAACCCCTATTAAGTGCACTAGACAGATGCTCACTTGTCTCAATTGCTTCTCTGGAGACCCAACTCGAAAAACAAGACCAACAAATCTCATCGCTCTTCAGTGAAACCAGCACATTCCACTGACATTTCCCAAAACAAAAGACAACAATTTCAGTTAAGCACTGTTAGTCTTCATCCAACATCACCATTCTTCACCAAAAATAGCATTTTCCATTAAACATCTCACTCCATCAATCACCATCGAAGGTCAGTATCAATACCATAATTCTTCAACAAACAACATAATTTGCTATCAAACACTATAATTTTCCACCCAAACACCATCATTCTCCACAAAACACCATTATTCTACACTATAAACATCATCATTCTCCATCAAACACCATCATTCTCCACAATAAACACCACCATTCTCCATCAAATATCAACATTCTTCATCAAACACCATCATTCTCCATCAAACACCATCATTCTCCACTATAAACACCATCATTCTCCATCAAACACCATCATTCTTTATTTTAAACTCCATCATTCTCAACTATAAACACCACCATTCCCCACTATACACACCATAATTCTCCATCAAACGCCATCATTCTCCACTATAAACACCATAATTCTACATCATACACCATCATTCACTACTATAAATGCCATTATTTTCCACTATAAACACCATCATTCTCAAATATGAACACGATTGTTATCCATCAAACACAATCATTCTCCACTATAAACAATATCATTCTCCATCAAACACTGTCAATTTCCAATAGAAACACCGTCATTCTCCAATATAAACAGCATCATTCTCCATCAAACACCATCATTCTCCATCAAAGACAATTGTAATCCACTATATACACCTTCATTCTCCATCAAAAACCATAATTCTACATTATAAACACCATCATTCTCCACCCAAACAGCATTAGTCTCCACTATAAACACCATCCTTCTCCCTAAAACATCATCATTCTCTACTATAAACACCATTATTCTACACTATAAACGCCATCCTTCTCCTGCTAACACCATCACTCTCCACTATAAACATCATCCTTCCCCAGTATAAACACCATCATTCTACATCAAACACCAGCATTCTCCACTATAAGCACCATCATTCTCCACCCAAACACCATCATTCTTCACCCAAACACCATCGTTTCTTCACCCAAACACCACCATTCTCCACCCAAACACCACCATTCTCCACTATAAACACCATCATTCTCCATCAAGCACTATAATTTGCTGCTATAAACACCATCATTCTCCATCCAAACACCATTATTTTCCACCCAAACACCATCATCCTCCATCAAACACCATCATTCTCCACGTTTGCATATTAACATGAATGTTCTCCAAGAAACATAGAAAAAAAAAACCCACAGTTTCAATCAAACTAGCAATATTCTTTACCAAAACTATTTATACATTCTTCTCCAATAAACATCAGCTGTACAAGTTTCTTGTTTTAGTGTTTGTTGCTATTGACAGAGTTTCTTTGCTGGATGTTGGTGTTTGATGGAGTAATGTGTAATTTGTTGGATTTGTGGAGTTTAGAAAATGTTGGTTTAGACAACGCTGACTGGAGAACTTTGGGTTGCAGTGCTAATACAGGACTGTGTTTGTGCCATCTCTCATTTCTACATCTTTCATTTCTAGACATTCTTGTACAATGTGTTGTTGAGAAACAGTTCTCCAGATCTTCCTGAAGGACAGTGTTTTTGTCTCTCATTGTCAGTACAGTCTCTGTACCTGAGCAGTTCTCCAGTTCTTCCTGAAGGACAGTGTTTTTGTGCCTCATTTTCAGTGCAGTCTCTGTACCTGAGCAGTTTGATTGTTTTCTATTGGTTAATCCACTCAGTGATCTACATCTGAACTTTCAAGCAGAACAAAGCATCTAATTTAGGACATGAAAAAGTGAAGAAACAGGTGCAGATGATTCCAGATGATCAGGTGATGTGTTTACTGCTGATGCTGAACACTGTTGGAAACCCATTTATCTAGAATCACTTTGCAGCCTGGAGCACAAAAACATCTCTTCCTGTTTCCCAACACTAAGACAGTTTGACAGGAATACATTCGTATTTTGCACCAACAAGGTGTTTTCTACAAACTACAATGAAATTAGGGGTTCAAGACTTTTGCACAGTACTGTAAATAATTATACATGGTAGTGTTAGGACAGTGGAGCTTTTTGAAAGGGAGTACATCAGCATGAAAGATCACTTTCTCTTGCTTTGGAAATCAATAAATCTCCAATAATCTGACCCTGAAGCTCCAAACTCTCCAAGCTATCTGTCTCTTCTTTGTTCATAGACCAGAAACAAGCACCAAGCATGACCTCCTGCTGCTGCTTACGTCCCACTTAGTGAGTAAAACATTTAGCCTACTTACTATCTATGTTGCTCATGAGGCTACCGGGATATCATGACCCCAACAGGCCACTCTTTGTGTCCGAGCCACTGAACACATAGGTCAGAGAAAATAATTTAATAAAAGTTTAAAGAACTTTGTTGCAAGCTATTTTCCACAGCCTAATTAAATGTGCAGCCACCCCCACCTACTAGCAGAACATGTTTCCAGGACATGAGAGCAAGACATGATGAAATGTTAAAAACCTGTTAAAAACCTGGGGCAGCGGTGGCCTAGTGGTTAGGGAGTTGGCCCTGCATCGGAAGATTGTGGGTTCGATTCCCTCACAAGTAGGTTGCCCTGAGGTACCCCCGAGCAAGGTACGCTTTCAATAGCTGCCCAATACTGCATGGTGTTTGTGTGCATGGGTTAAAAGCAGAGGTCCAATTTCGTTGTTGTTCATGCTTGCTGTGCTGTGAGCGTGAACAACAACGTAATGACAAGGGTTGTCACTTAAAAACTTTAAAAAAAAAATCAAATTACATTGGTCTACTGTGAATCAAACATAAACACCAATGCATTCACCATAAATCTATACTTAAACACCATGATTATCTCTGAAACCTTATTTTTCTCTATCAAACACCATCGTTATCCAACCAAACATCACTATAAACACCATCATTCTCCACTATAAATGCATTCATTATAAAAAAACATAATTCTCCACTATAAACACCATCATTTTTCCACTATAAACACCGTCATTCTCCACAACAAACACCATCATTCTCCATCCAAACACCATCATTCTCCACTATAAACACCATCATTCTCCACTACAAACACCATCATTCTCCATCCAAACACCATCATTCTCCACTATAAGCACCATCATTTTCCATCAAACACCATCATTCTCCACTATAAACACCATCATTGTCCATTATAGACTCCATCTTTCTCCTCCGAATGCCATCATTCTCCACCAAACACCCTTATTCTCCATCCAAGCACCATCATTATCCACTATAAAAACCCATCATTCTCCATCAAACACCATAATTCTCCACCAAACACCACCATTCTATGTCCAAAAACCATCATTCTCCACTATAAACACCATAATTTTCCATTACAGACACCATCATTCTCCATTATAAACACCATCATTTCCTCCAAATGCCATTATTCTCCACCAAACACCATCATTCTCCATCAAACACTATAATTTTTCACCATAAACGTGTTCATTATTCACAACCCCCATAATTCTCCACTATAAACACCATCAATTTCCACTATAAACACCATCATTCTCCACTATAAACACCACAATTATCCACTATAAACACCATCATTCTCCAGCCAAACACCATCATTCTCCACTATAAACACCATCATTCTCCATCAAACACCATCTTTCTCCACCAAACACCATTGTTCTATAGCCAAACACCATCATTCTCCACTATAAACACCATCATTTTCCATTATAGACACCATCATTCTCCATTATAAACACCATTATTTCCTCCAAATGCCATTATTCTCCACCAAACACCATCATTCTCCATCAAACACCATAATATTCCACCATAAACGCATTCATTATTCACAACCCCCATAATTCTCCACTATAAACACCATCAATTTCCACTATAAACACCATCATTCTCCACTATAAACACCATCATTATCCACTATAAACACATCATTCTCTATCCAAACACCATCATTCTCCACTATAAACACCATCATTCTCCATCAAACACCATCTTTCTCCACCAAACACCATCATTCTATGTCCAAACACCATCATTCTCCACTATAAACACCATCATTTTCCATTATAGACACCATCATTCTCCATTATAAACACCATCATTCTCCTCCACATGCCATTATTCTCCACTATAAACACCATTATTTCCACCACTATAAACACCATCTTTTTCCACTATAAACACCATCATTCTCCATCCAAACACCACCATTCTCCACTATAAACACCATCATTCTCCATCAAACACCATCTTTCTCCACCAAACACCATTGTTCTATATCCAAACACCATCATTCTCCACTATAAACACCATCATTTTCCATTATAGACACCATCATTCTCCATTATAAATACCATCATTTCCTCCAAATGCCATTATTCTCCACCAAACACCATCATTCTCCATCAAACACCATAATTATCCACTATAAACACATCATTCTCTATCCAAACACCATCATTCTCCACTATAAACACCATCATTCTCCATCAAACACCATCGTTCTCCACCAAACACCATCATTCTATATCCAAACACCATCATTCTCCACTATAAACACCATCATTTTCCATTATAGACACCATCATTCTCCATTATAAACACCACCATTCTCCTCCACATGCCATTATTCTCCACTATAAACACCATCATTTTCCCACTATAAGCACCATCATTTTCCACTATAAACACCATAATTCTCCTCCAAACACCATCATTCTCTATCAAACACCATCATTCTCCACCCAAAACTAATATCTGCTGTAAATGATTCATTAACTTCTACAGACCACAAATAAATTATTAATTATCTAAGGTATTTAGTTAATTAAGACCTTCACTTCATCACATTATTACTTTCCTTGTTTCTCTAGATTTCTTTTTCTTCCGTTAGTAGTTTGTGCAGTTCAGTGAGGATTTTGCAGCTTGTATCTTTCCATACATCTGTTCATGTGTATAAATATCCCTCTATTTTTATCCCTCTTTCAGTGAAAGCATCTTATTCCCATACTTCATATCACATGTTGCGTTTAACACTCATGATTCCCTGCAGGTGTTAATAGCCTCACCTGATCTAATCTGTGTAGTTTGGAGATTAATGGGACAGTATCCTCTTCCTCTTTTTGGGGTTCAAATTTTTTCACTGTTTTTATTTATTTATTTATTTATTTTTTTTTTTCTTATGTCTGCTGACTCTCTTCTTTCCTTTTTTCTATCCTTCCCTCTCTTGCCTCCCCTCTCAGCGATGACTCAGCTATAATCCCTCAGCCCCACAGGGATAAAAAAAGTGGCACGACATGTCCGGACAAGCGTTAAAAGGGAACTTTCATCAAGTGCACAAGTGTCCCAATATGTCCTCTTTAGCGGGACAACAATGACTACGTTCTAAAAATAAAGTTTCCACCATGTTCGCAGCACTGAGTGGAGGCAGCACCAAATAATTTAATGCCTACTATAAATGATTCTGTATCTACCATGAATGATTCAGTATATACAATAAATGATTAAGTATTCTCCGAGAATGATTCAGTATCCACTCTAAATGATACAGCATCTAGTGAAAGTGACTATTCTTATCATTGCAAGGTCACAGCACAGCACACAGTGAACCACAACAAAATTGGACCTCTGCATTTAACCCATGCAGAAGTGGAGCAGTGACGGGGATGGTACCTTGCTCAAGGGTACCTCAGTGCAACCTGCTGGTAAGGGGTTTGAACTCACAATCTTCCAATCCTGTGGCTAACTCCCTAACCACTAGGCCACCGCTGCCCCTACTATACTCTACTATACTCTATCATCTATTATGAAAGATTTGGGATCTCCTATAAATCAGTTTCTGCTATAAATGGTTGTGTCCTCTATGATTGATTCAGTATCTACTCTAATTGATTTTGGATGCTCAACGGATGATTCAGTATCTACTTGAAATTATTCAGTATCCATTTACATTTACATTTGTTTCATTTAGCAGACGCTCTTATCCAGAGCGACTTCCATGTCCTAATAACAGGGACAGTACCCCTGGAGCAACTCAGGGTTAAGGGTCTTGCTCAGGGACCCATTGGTGGTAGTGCCAGAGGTGGGACCACTAGACCACTGCCACCCTATATCCAAGATGAATGATTCAGTATCCGCCCTTAATGAGTTGATTCAGTATCTATTATGAACTGTTCAGAATCCAGTTTGAATGGTTAAGTATCCACTGTTTATTATTTTACTATCTACTATTTCATCATCATCACCATTGCACAGAGGCACCCAGAGACATGTGGAGACAACTTGTAGCGAGACTGGAATGGTTGCACGTTCTACCCTTTCTGTCTGAAAGGAATTATGTGGATAAGTGGACAAGATGCCACTCAGAAAAATGGACAAACTTCTGTTACTTCTGTCTTTGAAACAAATAAACATCAGTCCAGGACATCTGTCAGGAGAGACATTTTCACCAAACTGTTCTTTAAAGCTCCAGCGAGGTAGGTTTTCATTACTCATCGTCCTGCCTGCTGGGACAGGCATTTACTGTAGCCTAACCAAGCAGTTAGTGCCCATCAGGGAACAGGAGGACACTGATGGAATTAAACCAGAATTAAACAGAATTCCCAAGAGAACATGAGTCGTCCCAATCCTGCACACTCCATTTACCAGCTGATCAGAGAGAGAGAGGGAGAAGGGGAAAAAAGAAATAAAAAGAGAGAGGAAAGAGGACACAAGAAAGGGAGGAAACAACAGATAGTGGGAAAGAGGAAAAAGAGAGAAAGACTGAGAAATTATGAGAGATAATAAATGAGAAGGGAGACAGAGAGAAAGAGAGAGGCAAGGGAAAAGAATGAAAGAAGAGGGAGAAAGTAGAAAAAAGAACAAGAAGAATGAGAAAAAGAAAAGACAAAAAAAAAAAAAAAAAGAACTTCCGGGAGAAAAACAAGAAACCCAAGTGTAAAAATGTTGAATCATTAAATATTATTTTAAAGTGAAAGTGACTATTTGTCACATACACACCATCCAGCAGGGAGCAGCTGTGTCCAGCTCCTGGGGAGCAGCGAGGGTGATGGTACCTTGATCAAGGGAACCTCAGGGTGACCTACTGGTCCAGGATTCTAACCCACAAACTTCTGCTCCTTGGATCATAGATGAATAAATGTTTTCAGGTGTTCAGTCGAGTATTTAAGACACTTGTCCTGTCCTGGTCCTTCTCCTTGATCCCTGTCCAGATCTTGATGCCTATTATGTCCTAATGCCTGTTCATTCTGATCCTTCTGGTCCCTGTTCTGATCCCTGTTGTGTCCTGAACCTCATCCTGATCCTGGTCACCGACCTATCCTGATTCCTGTCCTGTCCTGTCATCCAATCCTAGCCCACCTGGTCGTATCAACTACACAATAAACTGGATTTCCTTGTCAGTGAGCAGTCTAGATCAGTAACTCCAATGTTCATCTTGTGACTAAATTGTTAATCTGGTCAATAAATCCCTTCATTTGGTGATTAAACTGTAATGAACTGACAGACCTCGCTTACCTGGTCTTTTGTGTAATCTGGTGAATAAACTGTAAATTATGTGAATAATTTGTTAATCTGGTGCTTAATCTTTTTCTCAAATGTTCTATCCGATTCATAAATTGTTCAATATCTGGTGGATAAAGAGTTTATCTGCTTTATTATCTGTTTAATATGTTATATAATGTTGTTTTCGTAGCTATTACAGTCCTTGAAACTGTTAATCTGGTATATGAAGAGTTAATTTGGTGCATAAACAGTTAAACTGGTGAATAAGCCATTAATCTGGTGTATAATCAGTTATTCTACAGTATCATCAGTTAATCTGGTATATAAAAAAATAATCTGTATTATAAAGAGTTAATCTGGTGCACAAAAAATGTATCTGGATTATAAAGAGCTAATCTGGTGCATAATCAGTTATTATGGGGTATAAAGAGTTAATCTGGTGTATAATCAGTTATGCTGGGTATAAAGAGTTAATTTGGTGTATAAAGAGTTAATCTGGTGTATAATCAGTTAATTTGGTGTATAATTAATTAATCTGGTGTATAAACAGTTAATCTGGGGTATAAAGAATTAATCTGGTGTATAATCAGTTAATCTGGTGTATAAACAGTTAATCAGGAATATAATCAATAAAACAAGATGAATTTTACTCAGTGAGTAAAAACTACTGTGAATTATAAAACAAACATGAGCTCTTTATTGGAACGTTTTTGTCCTTAATGAGGCACAAAATAGCATACATTGATGACACACACACACACACACACACACACACAAACACACTCTCAGCACTGTTAGTTTTCTAGATCTCTCTCACACACACACCCTTGTTCAGTCATTTTGACCTCATTGTCTATAATTGTCACACACAGCTGACAATGTGGTGACTGAGGTGGCGGGAGTAAGGCATGTGGTAAGGGAGGGAGACAGAATGAGGCAGAGAGATTGAACAAGGAAATGAAGCAGAGTTTTGAAGCGGGGAAATGAGGCAAGGAGATTGAGGCAAGGGGGGATGGGAAGGTATTGAGGTAGGGGGATTTTAGAGTGTGGATTGAGGCAGGGGCGATGAGGCAGGGGATGGAGGCATGGAAAGGCAGGGGACAGCAGCATGGTTATTCTTGTTTATAACGGGCTGTTAATGAGCTACTAGCTTGCGTGCAGATTTATTCCAGGCCCGGTTTGTTCATTGATTAATTAACTTACACTTTAAATCATAATGACATCAAATCAATTGAACAGCAGCTGTGCTGAGTGTTGCACAGCTGATCCAGTCTGTATGTTAAACAGTATAATGAGCTAAACGGCTGATTTATTGGATGGAAAAACACTGGTTTTAAATTTGTTTTGTTGCATTTTCATGGTTGTAAATATTTTATCCACTTCAAACCAAAGGTAAACACGTCAAGGGACGATCATTTGGTGATTACGAAAGATGAATTGGACATTCATTCCATCCTGATGTTGTGCTGTTTGAATCACGAAAATCATCCTGGTGGTCAGACAAAAGTATTGGGATACCTGGCCATTACAGCCTCAGAAACTTGCAATTCTGAATCCAGTCTTCAATAAGGAGTTGGTTCCCACTTTGCAGCTATAATCCCTGTCCTGTCATGTCTAGGATAAAACAGTGGAATTCAGTAGTTGAACTGATTAATTGTTAATCTGGTCAAGAAAACGGTTCATTTGGAGACTATATTGTTCATTTAGTGGCGAACCTTGCTTACCTGGTATTTTGTGTAACGTGGTGAATAGGTTCTTTCCCAAACTGTTCCTATGAAGTTGGAAGCAAGGCAGTGTCCAAAATGCCTGGACCTGCTGAAGATTTCCATTCACTTGAAGTAAAACAACGCTTTCCCATTATCATCCTCTGCCAAACTTTACTGCCAGCACAGTGCAATCAGCAGGGAACGTTCTCCTGGCATCTACCAAACCCAGACTTGTCCATCCAACTGCCAGACAGAGAAGCCCACTTGCTCCACAGAACAGTTCAGTGGTGATACTTTACACTCATCCTTCCCACACTTGCTGTTGCAGCTGTTCATTCTGGAAGCACCATGAAGCTCCATGAAGGCTTTCATATTGAGGAAAATGTCATTGAAGTTTGAAACTCTGCACTTATTGATTCGGCAACTTTTACCCGCTCTGTGACTCAACACTCGGCAACCTTCCTCTCATACTTTACACGGCCTGACAGTTTGTGGCCGTGTTTCAGTTCCTAAACTCTTCCATTTTGGAATAAAAGCATTTCACAGATACCAAGCAGGCAAAAAACATTTAATGACACATAATGAAACATGGCGTCCAATGATGGAACCATATTTAGAATGTTCTTCAGAATGAGTCTTTTTTTACCTGTAAATCTGATCACATGGTCAGGTGCTTGATTTCTGGAAAGCTGCTTTGTGACATTGGGGTGCTGGAAGGATGTCAATGCTGAGCCAGAGATCCCAGACATACTTTTATTAAACATAGACCTGAAACCAGACACAAAACTGGAACAGAACCTACCAAAACCACCTGGAACATAGGGCTTCGCCTATTGAATGAACTGCGCTCTGTGCCTAATGAGCTCTGTGCGCTCTGTGCCTAATGAGCTCAGGTGTGCTCCGTCAGAACAGAGTGCCCTCTACCGTGAACAAAACGTCAACAAAACACTCCAAACCCTGACATCACCCCCCCTCCCAAGAGCGCAACTCCGGGGCGCTCCCCAGCGCTGGAACCTGGAGGGGAGGTCAACCAAAACTGAGGAAAACATAGCCCCTTCAACGAGTCAGGTTTACAAAAACAGAAAGACAGCCCCTTCAATGGGGTACATGGACGTGTCTATACAACAAAACAGCCCTCCTAGTGGGGCACATGGCTGAGTCCATACATGTGAATAAACAAATAAACAGGGTGGGGGACCTGGACCAGCCACAGTCACGTCTAGGGCTGCTGGCGGTGGCGAGGGGTACCCCAGAGCTTCAGTCCATATTCTCTCAAACAAGTCCTTCTTGTATTCCTGTGTCTCCTTCGTCACCCGATTCCCCGACTCAATATTGGGGTCCCTGGAGGAATCTTCTGATCGGCTGGAAAGCCTTGTCCTGTCATCGTCTGTAAAATAGCTAAACACACAAGATTCTTTGTGGTTAGAAGAGGAAGAGTCCCTTACCCAGTGTGCACGCCGCCTCAGGTCCTTGTCCTCCTCGCTCCCCATGTCTACCATTACATGATCTGAGGTGCAGAATTTATCGTTCCTTTTGCATATATGTTGTACAGGCCACAAGTTCTGAGAAGGCTGATGAAGTGGACGTGTTATGGGCATAGTAGCTGGAATTAGCGTGACTGGCAAAGTGCAATTCCCTTCTGGAACAATCAGGTGCAGATTGGAGCCTAGGGTTGTGCCAACTGTGATGATATTCACATAGGCATTTTGTACGGGGTCTGGAGGGATAACAGCTGGTGTAAAGACTCCTTGGGGTGCACTGGCTGCAACAAAGGAATGGCATTCTTTCACTGTTGCCGTAAGTGCCGTTGCTCTCTTCTGGCACTGCTGGCTTCTGGTAGGCCTGGGTAACTGGATAACTGGTGCTTTGCCCTTACTCATCTCACACTCTGCAACATGGGTTACTCCTTTCTTCTGAGCAGGAGGTGGTTTGACTAACTCTTCAGCCTCTGGTATCTGTGGGACCTCCACTGGCACATCAAATTGGGCTGTGGGATTTTCATCACTGTTAGCTTCCACAAAGATTCTGTAGCACACTTCCATTGGATCACTCATTTCCACACATGAAGTATTTGTCTCCTGTTGATTTAATGTTGTATAATCCAGCCTACTTGATGAAGGAGGTTCATGCACAGCAATTTTGGACCCAAAACTGCTCTGCTCAGCAGCTGGTGTGGTAGAACATTCATCCTCCATCAATTCCTGACTGAGTTTTGTCATTAAGAGGCTTCTCCTTTTCAGGATTTGATTCATTTCCTTGACCAAGTATGGTGTCACATATTTCGTTGACGGTTTCCAATGGGAAGCAGCTTTGCTCATGTGCATCTTGACTAAGCAGATCATTCCTTTCACCCTCTACATTACACTCCATACTCCCTCAGAGTCCACTGATCTCCCTTCTTGCCTTGGCGGTTCACAGCACATGTGCTGCTGAGAACCTGCCTCCGAACACAAACAGTTCAAATCTGGCGTGAAGATCTCTTCAGAAACAATCATGTTTGAATAGGTTTCAGCAGAGGTCAGGGGGTTCTGAACAGTCCTAACCTCCCGACGGGCTTTTTCCGATTCCGCTTGCAGAGCAGCACCGTTGTCTTGCACCTGCTTCAGCTCTGTTCTGGCTCTATTCAGCTGTTCACTCCAGACAATATTTGCAGCGTGCAGTTCCTTCCTCATGACTCTCTCTCTTTCACGAGTTTACTGACCTCTACGTGAAGCTCACCACTGTCTTGAGCTAGAGCCTTTTCTTCTATTTTCATGGTTCCAATGTCACTCTGGCACAGAGACAAAAGTCCTTTGGTCTCCTCAAGTTGAGAAAGCAGATAGGTGATCCTTTCTTCAGTTTTCTGTCTTACGTCTGTGACTGAAGCATTCACCTGTAGTAGGGAGGACTCTTTTTCTGTCAGTTGCTGGTCAAGCTTGGTAAGCAACTCCTTCTGTTGAGTGATCTGAATGGTTATGCAGTTGATTTGTTCATCTCTTTGGTGGATGTCCACGAGAAGTGCATTATGGCTTACATTGACCTAACTGAGTTTTTCTGATTTAATCCTTAGTTTCTCCTGGACACTGTTCAAGCTTTCAGTTAACCAAACTATCTGTTCACTGAGGTCCTTTCAGACTTTCTCACGCTCTAGGTACCCAGCTTGCTTTTCCTCAAGTTCCCCATTTACTTTAGCTAGTTCCTCCTGAAGGGAATGTACCTTAAACTGGTTGCTCACCTGCAGCTGGTGATTCATGGCCTGAAGAGAGATGTTTTCATCCTCCAATCTCTTACACTTTGCATTCAAGACCTCGAGATTCTGGTTACGTGCACAAATTTCCTGATCCCTTACCGTGAGCTCAGCCTCCATTTCCTGGAGCTGCTCGACAAAAACCATTTTGGTCTGTCTTTCTGCGCCCAGAATAGACTGCCTCTCCATCTCAGGATCCTGTAGCTCTTGTTCCAATTCATGAATTCCTTAAGTCATTTCACTAACCTGGAATGGCTCCTTTTTTGCCCTCTGCCTAGCAGACAGGTTAGTGGAGCTGGGTTTAGGGGTCGACTCATAGTTGCTGCTTTCCACACTGCGAAGGGCCTTCTTGGTCGACTTCCCTCGAGGCATGGTGCAGGTTACAAGCTTTCTGCTTTCTGTTTTACGGGCGGCTTTTTTCGCCATTTTCTTGTTGTGTTTCACAGAGGGCGGGTTCTCTTTTTTCGCTGTGATTGGTGCATGGCGCTTTCTCCGCTGATGGACCGCTGTGATTGGCGCATGGCGCTTTCTCCGCTGACGGACCGCTGTGATTGGCACAGGCCGTGTTCACAGCTGACTGCTCGAGTTGTGGTTGGTGAGGAGCCAGAAGCAGGGTGGAAAGGGGCATGAGCAAAGCTTCTTCCTCTAGCAGCAGGCAGATGGACTGCTCCGCTTCTTTGCCTATGGCAAGCAAAGCCATCTCCATCCGGTGGTATTCCACCACCCACACGTTGAACTCCAGATAGTGAGCTGAAATGAGCGCTTCCGCCAGCAAATCCAGGCGTCGTGAGAGCTCTGTGGTGGTAGCGCTCTGATCACGGTGCACTGGCGAACATGCAGCCTGGCTAGCTGACAAATGCATCTCGAAGAGCTGTATCACTGCACCGAATTTCCCTATCAGGGTCGCAAATGTCCGCTCTTGTCTCTCACACAAACCCTCTAGGCTCGCAATGTCTCGAGTTTGGCAGTTCATTTCTGTCATGGTGGCGGGGTGCGGGAAGGACGTCAATGCTGAGCCAGAGATCCCAAACATACTTTTACATTTACATTTGCGGCATTTAGCAGACGCTCTTATCCAGAGCGACTTCCATGGCCTAATTATAGGGACAGTCCCCCTGGAGCAATTCAGGGTTAAGGGTCTTGCTCAGGGACCCAGTGGTGGTAGTGCTAGAGGTGGGATTTGAACCTGGGACCTGCTAAGCTTCTGGTCCATAGACAAGTATCCTACCACTAGATGGACCACCACCACCTTTTATTAAACATAGCGCTGAAACCAGACACGAAACTGGAACAGAACCTACCAAAACCACCCGTAACATAGGACTTTGCCTATTTGCCTATTGAATGAACTGCGCTCTGTTCTGACTCATTGAGGCTTAAGTAGTCAGCCTCAATGTAGCACACCTGTGCCTAATGTGCTCCGTCAGAACAAAGCGCCCTCTACCGTGAACAAAACGTCAACAAAACACTCCAAACCCTGATATGATAATAGTTGTAAAAAGCACTATATAAATAAAATTGACTTTTAGACAGTGGTGGATGCACCTTCAATGTTTTAATCCTGTGATTAAAAAAATATGTCCCAATAATTTTGTCATGTGTCCAGGAACTGGAATGACTGGGATGGTTTTTTTTGTGTTTAAACCCAAACTTTTCCCCCAAGTGCTTTGATACATTTGTTCAGCGCTGCACTGAGATTTGCCACAATTCCCATTCAGAATTCACATCCACACCCAGGTGGTGGGAAGGACATATTTGACTGAACTTATTTGGCCATGAAACCAGAGATGCTTTGATATTTTTTCACAAGATATTTTTTTGCAATTTTTTCCAGATATTGCCCTGATGATCTAATCCAAATAGAGATGTTCAGATTTCACAATTGATTTCAATCATTTCAGCAAACATTAATTCAGAAGAGTTTGGTCATGTACCATCAGGAATAACTGCCTGGGGGGGGGGGTGTTGCTGAGATACAAGGATGGCATTTGCTTAAAGCCTGAATTTTGGTCTAAGAGAAAAGTGTGTCATATTATGTCAGAAATGGCAAGCAAATCTATAAACAACTCCACACCATTTGATATGGGCGACTAATTGGTGGAATATAAGCCTTGTTACTACTGTTCCTCTATCTACAGGCTGGTGGGTTGATCACAGGAACGTTTGAGGAGCCATTTTCCACTATGCCATGTCCCCAGAAGATAGTCCTGAAGGTTTGAGTGGCGCTTTCAGCACAAATAGCGGAAGATAAAGAGCTTGAGAGCCACTATATCACCCCCTCTTATCACTCAACATTCACTAAAGGCCCTCTGGCTTTTGGCTGTCAGACAAGGGGTCAGTGTGAACCTTTCCAAAGATACCAATTACAGAAAAGCACAAGGGAACGTTCGCCACCTGAGAGGTCCGACAAGGCCTTGGCTCCATCTGAAATGTTCTGGGTCACAGACTCTCCTCAAGGCACCTTGGTGGCTAAAAACCTTGCCAACAACCCAGAGAAATGAATTGATAATCCCTAAAGATGTGTAGTGATGGGTTTATCATAATCAGCTTAGACTCCAAAAAGCTATCGCAGTTTAAGGCTGGATTTTAAAAGCTTCTGAAACAGTTATGATTGCATTAATTAAGATAGCACGCCCTTCTTTTCGGCAATAATATATTGCTGCCAAATTAGACTCTGGGTTGCGAGTCAGAGTCGGATCTTGGGACTCTAGGATGCGAGTCTGATTCTGGTATGGAGACTCATTGTCATAACTTCAGGTCTGGTCTGGAGACTCTGGTTCGCGAGTCCAGGTCTGGTCTGGAGAATCTGTGTAGCGAGTCCAGGTCTAGTCTGGAGACTCTGGGTAGCGAGTCTGAGTTTTGTCTTGAGGCTGGCCTGTAGACTATGGGTTACAAATCCAATTTTGGTGTTGAGACTCTGGATTGCGAGTCTGAGTCTGGTCTCAAGGCTCTAGAATGTGAGTTGGAGTCTGGTCTGGAGACTCTGGGTTGCAGGTTGGCAAAAGGCCACGCTGGGGTTTTAGAATTAATGATGGATTTAAAGCAACAACTAAAGGATAGTCAGGGATCTTTGCCCATTCATGTAAGTAGCACCATCCTTTCCTTTCACTCTTCTGGTCACAGTTTTGATACACTTCAGAGTGAAAAGGAAAGGATGTACACTTTAACTTTTGAGTATTTTCTCTTTCTCTTGTGGTAGTACCTTGAACAGGTCTTGTGTTTTTCCTTCTTTCCATTTTCTAGTGTTAACTGATAATAAATGTGTTGTTTGGAACATCCCTGAAGCGATTCCTTCCTGCCAGTCTGTCTCGCTATTGAGCCTTTTTATGAAAATATAAATAAATCTGAGCTGATTTATCTTTTGGCAGCAGGTCTGGAGAGAGAGCCAACTCTCATTTTCTGTTATGGCCTGACCCAAGACCAGGTCAGAACAATGGGCTGCTTTTCCAAGCCACTGTCTAAGACACAAACTGAAACTCCTTTTGCTCAAACATAATGGTCTTAAAAAAGGTTTGAGGGCTGCCATCACAACAATGGAAGAAAATGTGCAGCTTTGTTCCGGAGGGAGGCCTTTCTGAGGGACAATCCTGCTGCAAAAGAAAACATACTCTTTATATATAATGGACTCAGAAAGATACACTACGGGGCAGAAGTCCAACCCCCCCGCACCTTTTCCAGCAAACTGTTCTGTCCCATTTGCTGGACGTTTATTTTCTATGTTCATTTTAGCTCATCCCTGCAGCTCAATTTGAGACACATCTGGAGACTGGGGAGGACGGGACACTGTCTGCTTCTCTTTGGACTCATATTGGTCCAATTCCAAAGAACATTTTGGATCATTAACCTGTCAATTGACATTTTGTCCAATGATGCATAAACCAGAAGGGATTGTGTGACGCTGAAAACTGAGTGATCATTTTCCTTAACTTCCCTTAATTTGGACTCTAGGTCTTACATTTACATTTACGGCATTTAGCAGACGCTCTTATCCAGAGTGACATACATTTCCTGATTACAGGGACAGTCCCCCTGGAGCAACTCAGGGTTAAGGGTCTTGCTCAGGGACCCAGTGATGGTAGTGCCAGAGGTGGGATTCGAACCTGGGACCTCTTGAGCTATAGGTCCATAGACAAGTACCCTACCACTAGACCACCACCACCCTACTTCTCCCAATCGTTGCAGTGCCACCTCCATATTTCACCGCAGGAACAACACACTCTGTGCTACCCTTTTCCTCTGTCCTCCATCCCCCTTCACTTCCTCCAAATTCCAGAAATGTACTCCCGCCTGTCCACAAGAACATCAGTCACTAAAGACACACCTGATACGTCTTCAAAACCAAGAGCTTAAGCTAAACTACTGGCTATAAAAAAAAAAGAATACATTTAAATATTAAGTATTTCCTGTAATAAAATCCTGAAAGAGCTGTGTTTATTTTTTATGGCCTGTAGTCTGGAAGTCCCCAAGCAGGCTCAGAGAGTGTCTTGCAGTGCATTAGGTGTCCCCGCTCAGTCCCTCTGATGCATGAAGCTCGTTTGAAAGTAGTCAGTATTAGGACTGAGCTCTGCAGATACACCGAGAAAAGGACAGCGGTGTTAATTGTGATTAACAGCCTCCTGTTGTCGGCCAAATGCTTTAAAGGCATCACACGGAGCTCCCTTCCCTTCTTGCTCCATCACTTTGTTTCTCATGACTCATGTCCCTCTCCAGCATCCCGTTCCAGCTGCACAGCATGCGCGAGGGAGCCGAAACATCCAACACCGACACACACTTGCTCACGTAACACAGCTCGAGTGTGTGTGAAAGAGAAAGGAAGATGGATACTGCAGAGAGACAGAGCTCATGCTGAGCTCTCTGTCTTGTGTGTGTTGGTCACAGTGTATGATCACACTTCTCCCTCCATTTTCCACCTGGGATCCTTGCATTTCCACAAACAAGCGGCTAGAAAGCCTATTTTTAGCTCTTCTAATGTGAGTCAGGGAGAGAGCAATCGAGTGGGAGGGGAGTAAAATCTGGCATGGCTGCAGATGAATTATTGCATTATTGAGTGTGGGTCAGGTGACCACGCGAGCCATGCCAAGAGCCAATTACTAATGGAAGCAGAAAGATGAGCCAAATGCTGAGATGGCAGGCTGAGCTCTCCCTGTAGGGCTCCTCACATCCTGAGAAGACAGTCGTGTCCTGGAGAGTTACTCAGGGCCGCAGGGCCTACCTATGTCCTGTGGCTAACAGCTACTCAAATACTGTAGAGCAAGTCACTTCCTTAAGTGTTCCTTTCATTACTCACTCCTGCAAGAGTCCCCAATATCCTGTAGATGAACTTTTATCCTGTAGAATTACTCAAATACTGCTGGCCTAGTGGTTAGGGCGTTGGCCACATGATCGGAGGATTGGGGGTTCGAACCCCTTCCCAATGGGTTGCCCTGAGGTACCCTTGAGCAAGGTGCCGTCCCCGTCCCGCTCCTCCCTGCGATGGGCTGGCGACTTGTCCAGGGTGCGTCCCCCGTCCTCGCCCTGTGTGCGCTGGGTTGGACACCAGCACTCCCCCGCAACCCCGTTTGGGACAAGCGGCAGAAAATGGATGGATGGATGCTCCACTTGCAACCTAATGTACCCATGTACCCATAACGTTACAGTGAAATACAACGAAATGCATTCTCCATGCACCGTCCACCAGAGATATCCAGCATCTGGGGAGCAGTGATGGGGATGTTACCTTGAACAAGGTAACCTACTGGTTTGGGATTCAAACCCATGACCTTCTGATTCTTGGACCTAGCTCCTAAACACTGGACCACCGCCAAGTGCGATTTCTGTGGCCTGAACTGCATGAGGATTGTCCCTTATCATTTGGACACCGCTAATTATTGAAATACTTTAAGAGTTACTTTAAGAGAGTTTCTCAAACCTAGCACCAAACTGTGGTGTTACATTATGTGGAGATACTCGTATTCTGTGGAGATACTCATTCCCAAAATAGTTACTCAAATCCTGGCCATTAAAGTTGTTCAAATACCGTAGAGTTACTCATATCCTGTGTTTATTCACATGACTTCCAAGAATTACTCTTATCTTACGAAATTACTCCAACAGATCATAATAACTTTAAGCAAATACATTCCTGTACTTTTCACTTTATACTCTCAGTACATTACTGTACTTTTCACTTTATACTCTCGGTACATTCCTGTACTTTTCACTTTATACTCTCAGTACATTACTGTACTTTTCATTTTATACTCTCAGTACATTCCTGTACTTTTTCCTTTATATTTTCAATGCATTCCTGTACTTTTTACTTTATGCTCCCTTTGCTCAAATGTCTTTCAAAGCTGCTCAGTCTGCAGAATTACTCAGCTCCTTCACAGACTGACTCAAAACCATTTCCTGATACAGTTATGCTGTCAGAACTTTTTGTTCGGAATTATTTGAACACTCTGTTTCCTCTTAATGACCCTGCCTGAATGCAAAGGGAGTCCCAATGCACTCGTCCTGCATAATCTCTTTTTTTTTTTATTGATACGTTTCGAAAGTTATGCTTAACGTGAAAGTTATGCTTAAATGTCTTACGAAATTTCAAAATGTTTTCCTCTGGTATCTTTGATGTCAGAAACACTTTGCTTCATTTTGCTTTCTTGTTTTATTCATGCCTTCGCTTTTGTTCCTTCGCTCATCTCTAAACGGACAGACATACTTATTTGCTCAGACCGTTTGGGTAATGACATGCTACCCAGAACAACTTGGCGGATTAGAACCGGTTCCGGCATTCAAAACAATCTCTTTGTTAAGACTGAAGTTGTTCTGGCAGCGTTCATGAAACATTCAGAGCGTTCAAAGATCAGGTGATGAAAGTTTGATGCTTCCCAAAGAGCAGAGGCAAATGTCTCTGGCTGCACATCCCTGGGAATGTCTCAAGGAAAAACACCCTGAGCGTCTCTGGCCCCAAAGATCACCGAATAAGTTGCCTCTTTCAGGTGAAGAAGAGAGTGCAGGCAGGTGGAAAATAGGTTTAAACAGTGTTATCATTGCTTAAGTATCTTTGGTGGCTCCGAAGGTGTAGCCAGGTAATTGCAACAGTGTTTCAATTGGTTGCTAGGGTGTTGTTGGTGATTACTGTGGCATTGCAGGTAGTTGTTAAGGTGTATTTTTTTTTATATACTTCCCTACGGAATGCTCCTAGCTTTGGCAACAGCATAGCAACCATCTAGCATTAACAGGAACTGGAACTATCCAGCAGGAACTGTTTATGGGTATATGGCTCACAAAACACGCAATTACAAAAGTACACACAAACACACACACACACACACACACACCTTGCATCAAATTCACAAAACACACATTCATGGAACATTTGCCACACCTGCACCCTGCAAACGATGTGTTTATCTAAACCCTCATGCATCACATTTACCACACACACACACACACACACACACACACAGCTGAGTGGTCCTCCTTAGGCTGGGAGTGTGTACGCAAATACAACTTGGAACTGAAACTGTCAATTATACAAACTCAAAATTAACCCAGATTTACACACACACACACACACACACACACACACACACACACACACACAGAAAGGACAGCCCTGCAGAGTGAAGTGTATGTGGATAAGAAGAGTTTTAATGAAAGGCTCATATATAAACTTATTAACACACACACACACACATACACACACACACACACACACACACACACACACACACACACACACACACACACACACACACAAGTGCAGCGTAAGCCAGAGCAGCATAATTACAGAACACAAATGAGATGCCGTCACCTTTCACTGCACTATATGCGTGTGTCTTGTAGCGCACATGTGTGTCATTCATCCACTGATCTGAGCATATGGAAAAGGCTTTTCCTGACGCATGATTACGTGTGTGTGTCTCAGGAGATGTGCTGTTCTTCAGCATCTTCACTATGATAAATTTACTGCTCTGGGACAAACCATGGCTCAATGGGGTTGTGTGTGTGTGTGTGTGTGTGTGTGTGTGTGTGTGTGTGTGTGTGTGTGTGTGTGTGTGTGTGTGTGTGAAGAGAGAGAGAGAGAGAGAGAGAGAGAGAGAGAGCAAATTCTCTGCACTGTCCTTGCTGTCCTTCTGCTGCTCTACACAGTTAAGATACAAACTTTCTGCAGAGAGAGAGAGAGAGAGAGAGAGAGAGAGACAGAGAGAGAGAGAGAGAGAGAGAGAGAGAGAGATTTATTAATCAAACAAAGGAAAAAAAAGTCTAAGAAAAATGATGACAGAATGGAGAGATAGAGGGATAAAAGAAAGAGAAAAATGAGAAAATGGAAAAGGGAGATAATGTTTAAAAGAAGCACAGGGAGGATGGGATCCGAGAGAGGAATGGGCGACGAAGGACGCCGGAGGTGAAAAAAAGCCAAGAACTTCAAGAACGTGGTCGCTGCGTTTCTTACACCACGGCAAATCAGACTACGTGAAATTATGGGATGTCCTCAGGGTTCATGTGTGACATTTTTCCGCTCTAGCTGAGATGTTATACCCCCCTCCCCCACAGGCCTCACCCACTCCCACTTTGGAAACCATAGAAACTGCTTGGCAAGATCCCAGCAACAAAAAAGCCAAAAAAAAAAAAGAATACTGCAGAAAAAAAAATGGTGGATGGTGGGCGTAATAGACATATATGTCAGATAGTAACCTCTCAGCAACATCCTGGTAACCACTTTGGAAACCATAGAAACAGCAAAGAAAATGACCTAAATTCTTCATCATCTGGCTAGCATGACCTGGAATGCCATTGCAACCCACTAACAATTTCTTTGAAACCACCAGACCACCTAGCAACCACCTGGAATACCAGATAAATCAACCTACAACAAAACATGCAAACAGAAAAAATGTTTAATGAAATGGATTACCATAGCAACCGTTTGTAATGTAACTGTAAAGAACAGACAGCAGTTATTAGTGAGGGTTTGAACTTCAGTTAAAGAAAGGTTTCAGATGTTGCCAACATTCAGGCATCAAGGTGACCTTGCTTTTTTGAAAAGGTTAGAAAGACAGAATGCTGTACACAGTAAAGACATATTTTGTGTAATTAAGCAATTAACACCTTGGTAACAATTTTGGAAACCTTAGAAACGAATTGGCAGCATCAAAGTAATGACCTAAAGTCCCAAAACAAAATTAGAAAATTAAACATCTCTGCAAAAACATGTGACCAGATGTGAACGATGTCTCAGAAGTTTTGGTGTGATTGAATCTTTTAAAATTGCTTTAAAATTGATGCATTTACACCTGCATTTCTAAAATGGATCAGCTCAATCCCGATTCTTGAGGTCACCCTCAGGCCTTCTGATTTGAGTGATCAGGCTTAAAACTGGTTTGACACGGTGCAATCACACCTTCAAGTGTATCTGGATCCTGATGCAGGAAGTGTTTTGGATTAAAATCTGATTTATAAATGTAAAAATATTTATGTGGATCCGCTTGATTATCCTGATTTTCAAAACTCATGTGACAACAAGATCTAGGAGTCACATTCCTCCTGGAGTGATCAGTTTTAAAACCAGTTTCATGTGGTGCGTTCACACCTGCATTTCAAAGGTGAATCAGCTCAATCCCTATTCAATGCCCATTCTTGAGGTGACCAGGGGTCTCAGACCTTCTGATTTGAGCAATCAGACTTAAAACTGGTTTAGAATGTGCTGTGTTCATACTTCTGTTCATACTTATAATGCGCTGTGTTCATACTTCTAATGTGGATCAGCCTGATCCGGGTCCTGATTGTCAAGATGCATGAAGTGACCGGATCAGAGGAATGCGATGGCTAGAAAAAAAGAAAAAAAAAAGATGCCTCCTTTGATCAAGTATTGACCTTTTAACGTCCGATGTTAGCAGCAGGTCGCATGACTTTTCTGGAAGCTTCACAAAAAGAAGCTTTTCGTGTTTGGAGCTCTTGTCCCGGGAGGCGAGTCAGGAAAAATCTATACAGAAATCATCATGTTCAACGTCCTTAAGTGGGTTGTAATTTTAATCCAGACTGGCATGTTTACGGGGATGAAGGCTGCTAGTTGTGATTTCCACCTCAAGGGCGAATGTTTGGGAGATGAATTTGCAGCGTTGGCGTGGAGGAAGGAGTAAAATGCTGGTAATTAAGCCATGCATTTCTCTCCGAATGCATGTGCCGGCATAATTACTCTCAGCGGTAGATGACAGAAGCTTCTCTTAATTAAGACATGCTGCAAATGATGGGGCAGCTCAAGCTATTTTCAAACGGGCCGAATTTCAGAGGCAGGAAAGGAAATCATGTTTTTTTTACTGAGCTCAGGTTAGTCAGGGAGCCCTGGATGACGGATGTGGATGAAACTGTTCGGACTTCAATCTGAATTCACTTGCTGTGTGAACATATCACTCTTCTGATGGGCTTTCTCATCTTTGACTGCACTGTGATGACTGTAAAGTTTGGTGGAGGAGGCATAATAGAACCGGATTGTTTTAGTTTCATCTTTGGACAATTCTACACCCAACCAAATACACCCAACTTTGTGGGAACAGTTCAGGGAAGGACCTTTCCTGTTCCAGTAATGACTCCGGCCCAAAGCAAGGTCCATAAATACACTGTTGGTTATGGAAGAACTTCACAAAGCCCTGACCCCATACATCCCCTTTTGGATGAACCAGAGCCAGATCTTCTCAAACGTCTGTGCTTCACAGATACCAATCCGGACAAACATTTCCAGGGACATTGTAAAATCTTTTGGGAACTTTCCAGGAAGAGTTGAAGCTGCTGAGCTGGAAACTGAAGACCAATATCATTATGATGGATTTGGAATGGGATGCCCCTGTAGGCCAGATGTCCCAATCCTAGCAGCTGTAACTCTGTGTTGTGCCTCATTTCATTGTCTACGTAAATGTGTGTGTGCCGTTAAATCTCTCTCACACACAGCGTCACGTTTCTAACTACGAATTACACAGGCTAATATTAACTACAGGATCACTTCCAGTTCAGTTCCATTACCTCCGTTCACTGCAGCCACTTGTCACTTCTTCATCCATGCCCTTCAACACACATCTCAGGGGTTTCAGACTCGTACTGTAATCTTACAATACAAGCCCATAAAATACACAAACAGTCCCTTTACATTCAGGGTTCCGGTTCCTATCTGCAATGGCCAATGTTTCAAGTCAAGGTAGAACATCTTATTTTCTACTAATGTGAGACAGAACCAAAAATACCAAAAAGCCACGCTGACTCAACCAGATACAGGTGTGTAAAGGTTGCCAAACTTGAGCTGGATGCCAAGTTTCCTGCCCAAACCTCACCCTGAGGTCAGGCTGTACTGAATACTTCACCCAGTCTGGTCTCAATTTTTGAACAAGCTTGGAGAACTTCAAGTTCCTCTGGCTCCTCCGGTTTCTCTAAGTGTTGACGCTACAAAGAACAGCCAACAGACCCCACACGCACTGACGGGAGGAGAATCAATGGCATGATTGTGGGCTGTACTACTGGAACCCGGAGCAGCAGTGCAGCCACACACTCCACCGATCGATATAGTTCAGGCATCCACTATTAATGAAGTCTTCCAATACACAAAAAGACATTTCAAAACATACACACACACACACACACACACACACACACACACGTATGTTCATGTACAGTTTCTTTTCTTCTAATTTTTTCCTGAATGTGGACATGGGCGGTGCTGGAGTCTATCCAAGCTCTCACAGGGACGAATTCGTGGACACCCTGGATAGGTCACACACACTGGCAGAGGGAAAACACAATCACACATAAACCATGGAGACAACTTTTCTGTTGTCATCGATAAAGAGTTCCAAAATACAACAGCAGGTCCCAGGACTTAACTTGATCTTCGTGAAGCTTCTTTAACAGAATTTCAGAGACATTTCAGATCAGGAGCCCCTGTGGATTAAAGCAGGAACACGTCTGCAAGGCTTCTCTTTCTGAGAAGGTGTCTAAATTGTGTTGTATCCGAAAATGGAGATCACTTATTTAATTTATTGACTATCAGATTTCCATTTATAGCGGCACGTGTTGTTTTTCCCAACAAACTTTGACAAGGAAGTGTGGAAGCGGCGAGCTGTCCGATATCAGAGACGTCCCACTGTCTCCAGCTGTCGCGTCGACAACAGAGCAGCACAGGCACCAGCCGTGAGAGCAAACCTTCAGCAAACCACAAAAAGAGGGAAAACACTTCAGTGCGGTTTTCCTCCCACAAACCTCTAGTCTATCAAAGCACACACACACACACACTGCAACCACTTAAAACACTTGCCTGCACAAAAATAAATACCAATACCAACCAACCATGATGTTGTGGTTTAGACTTTTGAACAAATCCCAAGTTGAGCGTCGTTGTGCACCAGTCCAGAAAACCTGACACTAGAGAGTGCTTTCCTTAAATAAACCTACATGCCTGGTTAGCATGGTGCTGGTGGTGCAATGGTATCCCAGGTGGTTGCTAGAGTGGGGCTCCCACAGGTGCTCGGCATTCCAAGCGGTTGCTATTTCCACCGTTGCTATGTCCACCGTCTATATTTGCACGAGTGTGAGATGACCGATTACAATGATTTTCCAAGCTTGTTTAAATTTATTTACAGCCAAATATGATGAAAGTGCATAGAGAGGACAGTTATACTGAATGATGGGGGAGAGGGAGGACTGCACTACACAAATAGGGAGGGAGAGATGACATTTAAACTGAGTGATGAGGAGAGGGAGAATCACCCTACCCACC
Source organism: Hepsetus odoe (assembly GCA_017165825.1). NCBI lineage: Eukaryota > Metazoa > Chordata > Actinopteri > Characiformes > Hepsetidae > Hepsetus > Hepsetus odoe. The sequence goes on from CM029377.1 coordinate 20,763,087, forward strand.
CAGAGAGAGAGAGAGGACAGTTATACTGTAAGTGAACAAATCAACAAGAAGGCATTTCTGTCAGAACCACACACGCGCATGCACACACACACACGCACACACACACTGTTTATAGCTGAGGGTGATTATTCAGCAGGACACACACAGGAAGAGGAGGATCAATGTATTCTCGCTCTCTCTCTTTCTCTCTCTCACACACACACATCAATAATGAGTCATTACTAAGCAGGGGGTGGAGAAAAAAGTAAGGAATGGAGAGAGAGAAAGGATTACAGTCAGAATAAGCAGCAAAAAGAGACAAAACAGAATATGGATATTGAAGAAAGAAAGAATAAAAAAAAGAGAAATGGATGGTTTAAAAAATAGAGAGACAGCAGAGAGAGAGAGAGAGAGAGAGAGAGAGAGAGAGAGAGAGAGAGAGACTGATGGAGTAACAGATGGTGGTGTTTTTCATCTTCAGTAATGCAGAAATCTCTTCAAACTAAACTCCAGAACTCTGCATATGTTCCTGTGTGTGTGTGTGTGATTGTGGTGTGGTGTGGTGCTGACAAACACCTTCTTGTTTATCTGTTCACTTCAGTCTTGCTAATTCAGACTCATTTATACCTGCTGCTAACAGAACAGAACAGAACAGAACAGTGCAGAAAGAGAGAAGAAGTGAAAGGGAAACAGGAATAATGGAAGAAGATGGGGACAAAGACAAGAATGAAAAGAAAGGAGTGCTAGCTAGGGAGGAGGAGGAGATGCTTTTTATTGGTTTTACTGTGGGGTTAAGTGTTGGGGTTTATTGGTGGATATTAGTAGATGAATAGTGGGTTTTAGTAACAGTGGAGTTAAGTAGTTAAGTTGGGGTTTAATAGATTAAGAGTGGGGTTTAGTGGAATAACAGTGGGTTTTATTAGTGGGCATGAGTAACGTTAGGGTTTATTGGAGGGTGAAAATGTAATGTTTAATGGTTGTTTTTGAATTTAATTCATTTAAGGTCTGTGTCATACAGGATGTGTGTGTGTGTGGTTTATCTGAGCTCAAATGTATCATCTTTCTCTCAGAGTGCTGTATGATTTCTCTACAATATCGTGGAAAAACATGGATGTGCACAATCACACACACACACACACACACACACACACACACACACACACACACACACAGTCTTGAAATGAAGACACCACTCTTTTCATAATGCTGACTCCTGAGAATGTTAATTTATTTACGGTGACAAATATATTTATATAAATAAATACATATACAATGCACTCACTCATAGAGGGGGAAAGGGGAAGACAATGATGGAGGGGAAAATATCCACTGAACCCCAGTGTTAATCCACTAACCCCCAGTGTTAACCTACTAAACCCCACATATAATCCATTAAATCCCAAAACTAAACCTCAATGTTAACCCACTAAACCCTAGTGTTAACCTACTAAACCCCGCCTTTAATCCACTAAACCCCACCACTAAACCCCAGCAATAATCCATTAAATTCCACTGTTAACCCACAAACCCCTAACATTAATCCACTAAATCCCACCACTAATCGACTAAACCCCATTGTCATACCACTAAACCCCTTGGTAAACCCACTAAATCCCACCTTATCCCTCTAAACCCCACCATTAAACCCCACTGTTAACTTAGTAAAACCCACCACTAAACCACATCAGTGAACCCCACTTACCAACAGTAAAAAATCCTTCCATGAACCCACTAAAACCCCATGTTACCCCACTAAACCCCACCTTAATCCACTTAACCTCAACATTAACCTACAAAACCCAAGTGTAAGAGTGTGTAATATCGATTCGTTGTGAACTTCTGTTGCTTGTTTGCCACAATAGCCTTGTAGCTGGAGTGCTAAAACGCTAGTATGAAAGTCCAAACCTGGCTGGGCCGAGAGGGATGCTGGCGGGCTGGTGCTGCAGTTTTCGGCTGAATTATCGCTTTAATGACCTCGACCTTCCATTCAGCAGAGTGAGAGGATTTATTTTATTCACGTTGGGCTCACCTTCATGATGAAACCCAGCTGCGGAAACTGAAAGGCCTCCACCTGCTCATCTGGGACGTGTCATACAGTCTTCATCATTAATAAATCATTAATTCAGCAGGTCTTAAAGCACCTCCTGATACTTTTCTTTAGAACTTTTTACAAAAAAAGTTGCGTTATGCATTTATTAAACATTTATTGAGCATATAATTCACATTTCCTACACATTTATTACCAAACATTAAAAAAGTTTCAAAATTATCCTTCTGTCCTCCACACCAGGTCTATTATATTCTTTAATTAAGTTTATTTTTATACATTTTAATAAAATTTATTGCACATTTATTACCAATAAATGACAAATACTTAACCAACATGAGTTTTAAAAGACCTGCTCTGCAAAGCTTTCTCCTAAAGAACATTTAGGACACAATGGACAAACATTTTTGACAGTTCTTGGGACAAAACAGACAGATAATCTCTAAAAACGGACCTTATAAATGAACTTTCACAAACTGATGGAAATTAAAGATAGACATGGATGATTAAAGTGAACATTCTGACTGGACAAAGTATGAGAGAGATGTGCATATTGGTGGATGTTCCATGTAGACAGGCCTTATAGATGGACAAAATGGACAGATGCTCTACATTGATATATTGGAAGGTGTATCTAACTTGGGATGGTGGATAAATATGGAGTGGACAAAAAAATATTTTCTAGACAAACGGATTGACAGATTTTGTAGGTGATCGTAGTGGAGAGATTATCTAAATGAACATAGTGGACATTTTTTCCAGAGAGACAGAATGGACCAATTTTGTAAAACTGAGAGGACAGGTGAACAAAGTGGACAGATTATCAAGACAAATTTAGTGGAAAATCTTTGATAGATAAACATAGTGGACAGATTATTTAGACAATGATGGACATATTTTTTAGCTTGAACACAGTGGACAGATTTAAAAGACAAACAAAGTGGACAGATTATCTAGAAGAACATATATAACAGTTAATCTTGACTGCATGAATTAAAACTGTACAAATTATGTAAGGAAACAGGAAAGTGGTGGACACAGTGGAAAGACTTTCTAGCCAAACATAGTGGACAGACTATCTAGAAAAACACAGTGGACATAATATCTTGACAAACAGTGGATAGGGTCTCTAGACACACAGTGGACAGGTTATCTAGAACCGCTTACTTGGCAAGTGAACAAAGTAGGCTGATTATCCAGACAAACACAGTGGATGAATATTCCTAGTTGACACGGTAGATGGACACTGAAATATAGGTTTCCTTCCTATATGTTGATAAACTATTATGCATAAATTACACATAATTTCTGCATAAATTACACGTGCAGATTAAACCCTCGTGCTCTGCTGGAGACTCAGAGATTTTGGAGAAGCTTCTTTTAAAAACCTGCACTTTCATCAGTGCTGAGACACAGACCTGCTATTTTCTACCCACAGCATCTTCTCCACCCGTCTCTCAGGGAATAATCTGGCTGAGCTCCCTCTCTTTTTCTCTCTCTCTCCCTCTCTCTTTTCTTATTTAAACGAGGTGAAAGCCAAAAGCAGCGCTGCAGAAATAGAGGTGGAGGCGTATTAGGGAGTTTGGCGTAATAAAGATTTGGCCACATAATCCCTGAGAGAGAGAGAGAGAGAGAGAGAGAGAGAGAGAGAGAGAGAGAGAGAGAGTGTGTGTTTACAGATGACAGGAGGAGGGGAGGAATATGTTCAGGGAGAAAGAGAGACTGTTCCTTTAATGAAAACATTACACACAGGAGCATAAAAGATTTGTCCAAATTATTAATCTCTTTCTTTATTTCCCCCCTCCCCCCTCTCTGAGCACATTCCTCTTCTCATCTGCACGCCCTCTCTCTTTCTTTCTGTCTCTTTCTCTTTAGTTCTGTGTTCTTTCTAATTGGCTGGTGTTTGCAGACTCTCAATGTGTTTGTCTCTGCCCTCAGGACCCAAAAACTTCTCTGTCTCTCTCTCTCTGTCTCTCTCTTTCTCTGTCTTTGTGTCTCCCTGTCTCTGTAACCCAGATATCAGTGCCACTTGACAGACCTGAACTTCATTGTCACACATACACACACACACAAATCTAGGACTCTCATGTCACTATTCTCCCTCTCTCCGTCTCAACCACTCCCCCTTTTTTTTTTACACTGTTTTCCATTTTTCTTTTTTACTCGCTTTCAGATTCTTTCACTCTCTCCATTATATTACCCTCTCTTCCCCCCCCTTCCTATTCTTCACTCTCTCTGCAACCCTGTATCCCACACCTTGCTCTCTTCTCTCTCTCCACCTCTCTTTCATTCATTTCTTTAATCTTCCCCTTTATTGCTTCCCCTTCTCTCTTCTCTTGGTCATGTTCCTCTCAGTCTTACTTTCCCTCTACTTATCTTTTTCACTCTCTTCATCTCTCTCTCCCTCCCCGTCACTAAGACTGTCTAAGGCTAGGAAGTGTGTCAATCACTCTTTTTCTCTCTCTCTATTGCTCTCTCTCTCTCTCTCTCTCTCTCTCTCTCTCCATCTCTCTTTCTTCCTGATTCCGGTGTGTCATACAGAATATTTTCTAGGAAGGAAATATTATTTATTAAACACCCACCAAACATTCTCTCTCTTGCTTTCACACACACACACACACACACACACACACACACACACACACACACACACACATACACACACACACTCACTCACAGGGGTGTTGTGTCTGTGTGTTTAACTCTCCCAATAGCAGAAGGGTTGCCTGAGGCACTTTCACTTACAGAACAGCAGTTTTAACCAGCATCATCACTCACTCTCTCACAAACACACGAGTTTGCACGTGCACACACACACACACACACAGAGCTGCAAGTGTATCAGCAGAATTGGTTTGTGGTGGTGGTCCAGTGGTAGGATACTTGCCTATGGACCTATGGCTCAAGAGGTCCCAGGTTCGAATCCCACCTCTGGCACTACCACCACTGGGTCCCTGAGCAAGACCCTTAACCCTGAGTTGCTCCAGGGGGACTGTCCCTGTAATTAGGACATGTAAGTCGCTCTGCATAAGAGCGTCTGCTAAATGCTGTAAATGTAAATTAGAGATCAGTGCATCGTTTAGGCCACAAAACAAAAACGTGCTAGAAGGGTCATAATTCATTCTGACAGTCAGTAATACACTACAGGAACTGTAGGGGGCAACATGACTTTGTTTCATTTGGAAATGATAATCGAATACTCCATTCTGCTTCATAGCATTCTATAAACGTTCACTAATATCCTATAAAGGTTAAAATATATTGCACGATGGTTAAAACGTGTCTATGCGCTGCTCTATAACATTGTATTATGATGTTTAATGCTGTATAAAGTTCAATAATACTCTATGTTTTCAGACAAAATGTAATACACTCCAGGAAGTGTAAGGGGTGATATGATGCTTTATGAAGCTCCATACTGTACTGTAATGTTTTATATCGCTCTATCATGCTCTGGGTTTTGGTTTAATGCTCTATGAAATGCAATAATATTCTATAATCATGTGAAATTGTTCATACACTCCCCTTCTGACAGAATGTAATACACTACAGGAACTACAGGGGGCGATATATCCTCTGTTTTGTTTCAAGTGCTCTATAATAATCACAGAATGCATAATGTTCGACAAACCTCAATGATGCTTTAAAATGGTCTAAAGTTGGTTATACGCTGCAGTTCTGACGGACTGTAATACACTACAGGAAGCATAGGCAGTATGACCATACTGACAGAACATGGAAATGTTCTGTAATACTCAATGCTGCATAAACCTACATTTAGAATTTGCCTTCTTCTGTAAGAGTGAACATTTTGGGGGTTTGTTTAAGGACAGCGTTAAAAACGACAAGACGTCCTGAGGTTTTAGACGCCCAACATGAACAAATGGTCGGTACCAATCACCGGCTTCCTTTTATCAATTTCATGCGATCAGGAATGAGTGAGATTATAAAGACGAATCAGACCCCGCCGTCATCCTCCAATCCCATAAACTACAAGCAGCAACATAAAGCGCATTAAAAAAAAGGGGTAAACAGCTTATTTGCATGGAGTGTAAACAGGATCAGAAGCTCATGCAGGAACAGCTGGGTCTAGAAAAAGCAAACAGCTGGAACGATGCCTGCGACAAATGGAGAGGAGACGCATTCCACAGACAAGCAGGAAACTAAACAAATGTCCTATTTTCAACAATTACGATGCTAATTGGCTTTTCAAATGTTTCCAGCGCAAACTTGGAGATGGTTTGGAATTAACTCTACAAGAAAAAGGCCTGAAATACAAAGTGATGCTGAAGACACTGAGGTGGAAGAAAACCATGTCAGTAACAAAGATGTGGAATAGTTGATGAGCCATGAAGTCCACATACCTTTTTTTCTTCCTTGAATGTTCGTTTCACTGCAGGCCAGACATTTGGGCCCATCTTTGGATTTACAAAGTATATTTATAAATAGTAATATAGTAGTAATTGTAAATTTTATAACCCCGCCACTAGGGATGCACAAGCCAGTGCCGGTCCCAAGCCCGGATAAATGGGGAGGGTTAAGCCAGGAAGGGTATCCGATATAAAACTTTTGCTAAACCAATATGTGGACAAATAGAAATGGAAATAGAATTCCATACTGGAGTGGTCAGAAATGGTTGTAGTTAATATTTATTTTAAGAAGACGGAGGAGCGCAGGGTGATGTATAAGAGTGGAGGAAGATGCTAACAGGTAGATTATATCCTTTGCAGAAGGGTCAGTCTGAAGACTGATTGGAGACTACAAAGTATTGACAGGGGAGAGTGTTGCTAAACAGCACAGGATGGTGGTCTGTAGGATGACCTTGGAGGTCAAGAAGAGGAGGAAAGTTAGGGCAGAGTTGAGAATCAAATGGTGGAAGCTGAAGAAGGAGGACTGCAAAGTGGAATTCAGGCAGGAGTAAACACAGGCACTGGGAGGTGTTGAACAGCTACCGGATTTGTGTGACATCTGGAAAGAAGAAGGAGGATAAGGAAACTTGGTGGTGGGACCAAGAAATACATGAGTGTATACAGAAGAAGAGGGCAGCAAAGAAGAATTGGGACAGTCAGAGAAATTCAGAAAGTAGAAAGGAGTACAAGGAAATGAACCACAGGGCAAGTAAAGCAGTGGCGAAGGCCAAAGATAAAGTGTCTGGTGAATTGTATGAGAGGTTGGGCAGTAAACAGGGAAAAACTGACCTATACCGATTGGCTAGACAGAGCTGGGAAGGATGTGCAGCATGTCAGGGCAATTAAAGATAGAAATTGAAACGTACTCACAGGTGAACAGAGTGTGTTGAGCAGATGGAAGGACTACTTTGAGGGGCTGATGAATTAAGAAAAGTAGAGAGTGACTATGTCAAATAAAGTTATGTTCCTGATCTCTTGCTCCGCGCAGATGTCCTTCCTGCACCCCGCCTCCGTAACAGAGAGAGAGAAGATTGGATGATGTGAGGACCATGAACCAGGAAGTGCAGCAAATAGGAAGTGCAGGGTCTCTCTTAGAGATATGGTCTGTACTACTTTATGGTTGGGATAGCTGCAATGCTAAAGGCTGGTCCTATGACCATACAACCCTGAAATGAACTGGGACTTTGGGGTACCCCTCACCACCGCCAGCAGCCCTGGACATGGCTGTGGCTGGTCAGGGGCCTCCCGTTAGTTAGTTTGTTTTGTAGACCAGGCCATGTGCCCCAGTAAAGGGGGCTGTTTGCTTATGTTTTGTAGGCCACCCCTCCAGTGCTCCAGCTCCAGGGGGTAAGCTTGAGCACCCCGGGAGTGGCGCCTTTAGGGGGGTGATGTCACGGTTGGGTTTCTGGTTTGGTACGACAGATAGAGCTCTGTTCTGACTGAACATACTTGAGCTCATGAAGGCACAGGTATGCTTCACTGGGGCTGCTATTTAAGCCCCAATGAGTCAGAACAGAGTGCATTTCATTCACGAAGGCTAAGCCTTATGTTAAAGGGGGTTCTGTTGGTCCTTGTGTCTTGTTTTGGTGACTATGTCAAATAAAGTTATGTTCCTGATCTCTGGCAGATGTCCTTCCCGCACCCCGCCTCCATAACAGAGAGAGAGAAGATTGGACGATGTGAGGACAATGAACCAGGAAGTGCAGAAAATAAGCAAGATGGAAGTAAGGGCAGCAATGAAGAGAATGAAGAATGGAAAGGCTGTTGGACCAGTGGAAGCATGGAGGTGTTTAGGGGAGATGGCAGTTGAGTTTCTGACCAGATTGTTCAACAGAATCTTGGAAAGTGAGAGGATGCCTGAGGAGTGGAGACAAAGTGTACCGGTACCGATTTTCAAGAATAAAGGTGATACACAGAGGTGTAGTAACTATAGAGGGATAAAGTTGATCAACCAGAGCATGAAGTTATGGGAAAGAGTTGTGGAAGCTAGGTTAAGAAAAGAGGTGAAGATTAGTGAACAGCAGTATGATTTCATGCCGAGAAAGAGCACTACAGATGCAGTGTTTGCTCTGAGGGTGTTGATGTACCGAGAAGGTCAGAGAGAATTGCATTGTACCTTTGTGGACTTGGACAAAGCATATGACAGGGCTACAGAGAAATGACATATGGCAGGGTTACAGTGAGATTAGTTCAGGATATGTATGATGGCAGTGTGACAGTGGGGAGATCTGCAGTGGGAGTGATGGATGCATCTAAGGTAGAGGTTGGGTTACATCAAGGATCAATGCTGAGCCAATTCTTGTTTGCAATAGTAATGGACAGGTTGATGGGCGAGCTTAGACAGGAGTCTCTGTTGACGATGTTTGCTGAAGATATAGTGATCTGCAGTGAGAGTAGAGAGCAGCTTGAGGAGAACCTGGAGAGATGGAGATCTGGAGCGGGAAGGACATCATTGCCGAGCCAGAGATTCCTGAAGTACTTTTATTTAACCGAAACATGAAACCAGACACGAAACTGGAATACATCAGAAACAAAACCACCCGTAACCCAGAGCTTTCCCTATTAAATGAGCCGCGCTCTGTTCTGACTCATTGAGGCTTAAGTAGTCAGCCTCAATGTAGCACACCTGTGCCTCATGAGCTCAGGTGTGCTCAGTCAGAACAGAGCACCCTCTACCGTGAACAAAAACAACAAAACCCTCCAAACCCTGACAACAGGACAGTAGTGAGACCAGTTATGTTGTATAGGTTGGAGACGGTGGCACTGACGAAAAGACAGGAGGCGGAGCTGGAGGTGTCAGAGTTAAAGATGCTGAGATTTTCATTGGGTGTGACAAGGATGGACAGGATTAGAAATGAATATATTAGAGGGACAGCTCAATTTAGACGTTTTGGAGACAAATTTAGAGAAGCAAGGTTGCGTTGGTTTGGACATGTCCAGAGGAGAGATGAGGATTATATTGGAAGGAGGATGTTGAAGGATATTGGATCTGCCAGGAAAGAGGAGAAGAGAAAGACCAAAGAAGAGGTTTATGGACGTAGTGAGAGAGGACATGCAGGAAGATGCAGAGAACCGGAAGATATGGAGATGGTTGATCTGCTGTGGTGACCCCTAAAATGGAGCAGCTGAAAGAAAAAAAAGAAGAAGAATATTGTAAATGTATTCTGTAGTAACATCACAGCTAACACCACAAAGCTCAAACTATCAATTCTAAAGACGTATCAGGAAACCTTCACTTCCTGGTTTGGTTTGATAATAAAGAGACGACTTTGGGACAAGCAGGACAAACACTGGAGTGTTCAGGACTGGGAGCAGGTCTCGTGGATGGGCGAGAGTGCATTTCAGATGATTTGGAGGAATTGAAGGGTTTATGTGGGACAAATGTAGGAAAAATGACAGCACAGTGTTTTGTTCCTGCAGTGTGTTGTTGCAAATGGAAGTGAATTAGTGATGCTTTGGCGCCATTTTGGGAGGAAGATCTGGAGACGCATACAAAATTTAAGGAATTTAAAGAAATGATCACTCAGTTCTTCATCAGACAGTTCCTTATGGTTTATGGAACACTGGATGAAATTTAACTCCGCTATAGAATAGTGTTCCCAAGCATCTTCAAAACTGCGCCAAAGGACTATACCTAGTCCAAAGTTTAGAGAATGATGTCACTTCCTCCCCAGTCTTTTGATCTTATATAATATGATCTTTTAGTCTCATATTGAGTTGCAGGGACAAGCTGTACCAAACAAGTTTGCTTGTTTTGCTTGAGACAAAAAAGAGCTTGAGACAGATGAAGAAGGTGATTTTGATGAAATTTAAAAACCAGCCAGTTACGCTTAAGTATATTTAATTTTCTTTTTCTTTTCTTTTTTTTTTATTTTTTAATCCAAGGTTGAACTCATACTGCATCAACCTCCAAAATTAAGGAGTTTTTAAGGAGCTGAGAAGGTCAACAGCTACAGATTTCTGAAGCCCATCAATTCCTTCAGATTTTTGGCCAAAGTGCTTTGAAATGTGTGGACAGAGGTGCTTAATGTGGGCAGCGGTGTTTGACATGTTCAGCGGTGTTTGATTTGGACAGGGGTGTTTGATGGGGACAGCAGTGTTTGATGTGTGCAGGTGTGATTGATTTAGACTGGGATGTTTCATGTGTAATAATTATAATAATAATTTTTATTTATATAGCAGCTTTCTCAAACCCAAGGTCACTTTACAGAGCAGCTCTAAGATAAAGCAATATAAATTAAAACAGTTAACAAACAAGCACAACGACAGTGACAAACAAACAACAGGATTAAGAAATCAAGAATAGGGAATAGCACAGACTCAATAGATATATTCTCAACTAAGTTTTGAAGAGAGACAGTGAGGATGTTAGGCTTTAGTTTTGAGGGAGGGAATTCCAGAGTTTAGGGGCAGCAACACTAAATGATCTACCACCCATGGTAGCTAGCCTGAATTTAGGAACTGTGAGTAAACCGGAGTGCTTTAAACATGATGAGAAGCAGCTTATAATGAATATGATATAATATGGGCAGCCAGTGAAGTTTGTGGAGAATGGGGGTGATATATTTTGATTTTTTGGAGAATGTGAGAACACGAGCTGCAGAGTTCTGTATGTACTGGAGCCGGGTTAATGCTCTAGTTGGGAGACCAAAGAGTATAGCATTACAGTAATTGAGATGCGAAGCTATTTAAGCATAAATGTATTTCTGCATCCTTCAATGAACGTAATGAGCGGAGCTGAGAGGTGTTTCAGAGGTGAAAGAATGCATTTTTCACAACTATCTTTTATGTGAGAGTCAAACGATAGAGCAGGATCAAATATAACATCTAAAATGCAGACAGTGGGTGAGGGTGTAACAAGAGCATGATCAATGGTAAGATGAAATTTTGGAGTTTAGTGATGAGAACCTTGAAGCCAATTAATAAAAGTTCTGTTTTGTATGTGTTGAGCTTTAGAAAGTTTGAGGTAAACCATAGTTTTACATCATGAATATAAGCTGTGAGGGAATGGGGAGGGGTGGCTGAAGTACAGCAGTGTTTGATGTGGGCAGTGGTGTTTGATGTGGACAGCATGTTTGATATGGACAGGGGTCTTTGAGTCCTGAATGTGTCGTGTCCTAGATTGGGAAAGAAAACACCTTGAAAGCAACCTTCAACAAAAGTCGCTTTAGGTCATCAACCCAGTTCCCAGCCTCATAAACAAAAACAATCCTGGGTGTTCATTCTGCTTCTGAACAATTTTCAAACTGGCGAACACATCGCTGCACTTCTGAAGACAGCAGTCAGTGTGTTTGCTCGAGTGTACACTTGGATGCCTGATGGGCAGCTGTCACTTTTTTTATCTGCGAAAGAGAGATAAACCTGAGCATCCGAGCGAAACACCTTTGAAAAAGTGTGTGTTCATCTGTGTGTTGCTGACTGTTCTTGGTTCCTTACTCAAAAGGAATCCGAGGTGAATTTGATTCAGCCTACGGTGAGATCAATCACTGAACAGCATGCACTCCTCTGCTCTCCTCCCTTCCATCTCTTCATTTCTCATGCCTCCCGCGACCCCATGCTCCTGTACACAGTGCTCCCTTGCTTCACTTTACCAGCTGTCCAACACTGCTAAAAAAAAAATGGGTACAGTTTTGGTTCAGTATGACTGTATACCTCTTGCAGGACATCCCAAAGCAGCACAACGAAGAGATTAGTTCCCTGGTTGTTAGCTTATGTGGGCCACGGAGGGGTTTCAGTACTACTCTCTGCAGCTGGAACCTTTTGGATTACCAAGATTAAGAAGAGCCCACCACTGAAGGCTTCATCAACAACAGCAACATCATCCTGCTGGTAGACAAGTGTCATGACAAAAACTGCCAAAATCGGGAAGCTTGATGTTTACAGACAGCCTGAAGGCTTTTCTTAATATATAGAAAAGTGAAAGTGAAAGTGAAAGTGACAACCCTTGTCATTGCGAGGTCACGGCACAGCACACATGAACCACAACGAAATTGGACCTCTGCATTTAACCCATGCACACTCAAACCCGTGCAGCAGTGGGCAGCTATTGAAAGCGCCCGGGGAGCAGTGATGGGGGCGGTACCTTGCTCAAGGGTACCTCAGGGCAAGAAGGTCTGCAGTTTCAGATTTCTGAGGCCTGAAGAGAAGAAAACTGCTCAAAAGACTGCCTCTGAAAAGATAGCACTTCTCTTCCCAGATCAACAGACACAGCATTTTAATGGCTAATACTGTTTACTGATCCCACTGCAATCAAAATTCTGGGGCTAATCATGGTGTTTTTGGGCAAACGTCAGACTAGCCTTTGTGCTAATAAGTGGTTTTCACTTCCACACTTTCACTGCCACACTTCCTTGCTAACTATTTTGGTCCCCAAGTGTCTTTCTGAAGATGGGATTATGTTGAACTGAGAGACCTGCACCTGCTCGGTAGTTTCCTGAGAAGACACCTAACGCAAATGAGTGGCAAAAAAACGAGTGTCCTACTGTCAACAATTACGATGCTAATTGGATTTTCAAACATTTGAGGACCAGTGTGGAGCTGGAATAAGTGCTTGAGATATAAAGCGGTACATCTGAAGACGCTGAGGCAGAAAAAAAAATGTCAGTATCAAGGATACAGAATAGCACCATTAGGTCCACATACCTTGTACCGTCCCTGAATGTCGATCACACTACAGGACATTTTTTGGATTTTAAATGCAGAAGTAATTTTTCAGTTTTTCAGTTTTCAAGGTATACAAGTATCAGTGCTTTCTTTGGAGGAATAAATGGAGAATGGGGACACCTTTCCACCTCTGCCAAGCCAAAAATGTCCATATTTGTGGACAAACAATGTCAGATATAGCCTTTTATTGAATGGAAATTTCTGAAATAAAGCATTGTTGTTTCTGAAGAAATCCTCATTTAGAACTAATGAGGGTGCAGAGATTAAAGGATTAAGGAGTTTATATTAAACCTTTTGTCTTAACTCAAATTGCGGCAGAAATGGCAAACAAAGAAACCAAGGAATCCGCTTCTGGGCTAATCAGTCCAGTGTGAGGAATCAACACTGGGTAAAGCTGATATTATGGAACTAATTTACAGTCAATCTCAGAAGTCAACACTATGGATCATTTAGATCTTTAGCCTCAGCTCGTTGTGAAAAGTGAAACCATCATGGGCTCCAGGACAGTCTCCACCAAATCACGTTTGCCGAGCAGGACAACCAGACAGACCAACATCCTGTGAGTTGAGGGTTCATCTGAGACAGCCTAATTACTGTTTTCTCTGGTTTTGTTTGCTCAACTAACCCTACATCGAACTCTCTGCAGCAGCTTCCTCAACGCTGAGTCCTTTCACATGAATGGTGTCTCAATGGGACCCTTTCTCCGTCCTCTTATCTCTCACTGTGGGGGATTGAGGAGGCAGCTGGCTTACAGCTCTTGACTGCTTTCCATGCTTCCTGGCTCGCCAACTGATGGATTTCGTCTTCGTAAAAAACCGACAGACGCTGCCTGCCCTTGTGTGGGTTTGTTGAATATGCCTACTCCAACTACTTCCTGCCTTCTGTGAAAAGGAGAATACTTTCCCACATTCTGGTCCACAATGGGATCTGAAACATATGCCTGGTCAATGGCAGCGATAACAGTGTTTTTTTTTTTTTTTAAAGTCACATCCATGTTTGTTTCCTCAAAACGATGGTTACATTTTCCATATTCTTGTCTTGTGCAAAACAAATGCTACTTTGCTCCTGACTGATTCCCCAGGTAATGTCTCAATTTCTTCTTGAAATAAAAGGACGAAACCGAAGCGTGAGTGCTTTCCAAATATGCCTTTTTAAGTGGCAAGTAGAAAAGACAGGAGGCGGAGTTGGAGGTGTCAGAGTTGCATTAGGAGGGATGAAAATGGACAGGATTAGAAATTAGTATCTTAGAGGGACAACTCAGGTTGGACAGTTTGGAGAGAACAGAGACTGCTGTTTTGGACATGTCCAGAGGAGAGACAAGGAGTATATCAGCAGAAGGATGTTGAAGATGAAGCTGCCAGGAAAGAGGCAAAGAGGAAGGACAAAGAGGAGGTTAATGGATGTGGTGAGAGAGGACATGCAGGCAGAAGGTGTGTAAGAGGAAGATGCAGAGGTCAGGAAGCAATGGTGACAGATGATCTGCTGTGGAGAAATATAGACATGCATACACATGTAACTGAAGTCTAAACACAAAGAGAGTTTAATTCTAACCAGCTTTAAAGTCAATATTCACTAGCACCACCATTCCACCATTCTTCAGCACAGCTTCAACTCTCTTAGACCAGCTCCTTTCTTTAAGTAATCTTGAGGTACACTTCTCCAGGCTTAAAAGGCATCCCAAAACTCTACTTTGCTCTGTGGAGATGATCTCACACTGCTTCTGAAACTGCTCAGGAAAAGAAACTGTACTGAAAATGAGAGACAAAAATATTGTCCTTTAGGAAGATCTGGAGAACCATTCTAATCCAACACATTAAAAATAAAGGTCAAGCAAAACATGAAGAAATAGGGGATGCCATAGATTTACACAGGACAATATGTTGTTTTATCCAATTAACCCCAATTCTTGCTTATTTTATAGACAGGATGAGCTCCTGATGAATGACAGGGTCGTTTTTTTCTTCTCGCTCAGTGGTCCCACATCTCCTGACTGCTCTCCAGGATGAGAAGATGGCTGGATTGATCTGTTTCAATGAGAGCCCGGCAAAGTTTCAGAGCTGTCTTGAAATAAACTGACAGGAAGTGCTTCCTGCATGGCTAATAAGTGTGTTTTTGAATGCACAGTTCAAAGATCTACTGTTTTCTGTCTTGTTTTCTCTCCACAGAGAGGAATACTGATTTATTTCCTGCCAAACTACAAACACACAGTGTTGGTCTAGTGTTTAGGGACTAGGTGCCAGGACCAGAAGGTTGTGGGTTCGAATCCCAGAGCAGTAGGTTGCCCTGAAGTACCCTTGATCAAGGTACCGTCCCTATCACTGCTCCCTGGCCTCTGGACATAGCTGCCTCCTGCTGCACATTGTGTATGAGTCAAATGCAGGTAATCTTAAATTTCCTCCAGGATCAATCAAGTATCTACCAATCTATTTGGACAGATGTTCTCCATGGACCAAGAAATGATTCCTTTGGTTAATCTCTTCAGTCAAACTCCTGATGCTCTGATCAATGGGACAGCTCGCTTCGCAATAAACCAATGTACTTCCGTCAAGTGCATTTTTAAGGATTTAATGCCATTTTCCACAAAAAAATTTAACAAAAAGGTACAAAGCTTAATTATGTCTAAAAAATGTATATTTATATAAATGTGATCATAAAAAGTAGGCAGGCAGGCAGGCAGATACTTTGCACCACACTTTGTCTCTGCTGATTGGCTAAGAAATAACAATGTTTAATAAAATTATTTTATTATTTTTTTGGAGGTGTTTTTTATTATTATATAAATAATAAATTATTATTTTTATTATTTTTAGTATTATTTTTAGCTTTTATGTTATATTATATTTCTCTTTGTGATGATGTAACGGTGGCGGGCAGTGTGAAGGACGCCAACGCAGAGCCAGTAGTGAAAACGTAACTATTAACATAAACTAAAATACAAAACCAACAAGTGCCACCATTAACTGTAAGGCAGAGCCTTGTTAATGAACCGCGCTCTGTTCTGACACACTGGGGCTTAAATAGCAGCCCCAATGAAGCACACCTGTGTCTAAACAAGC
Organism: Hepsetus odoe; assembly: GCA_017165825.1. Classification (NCBI taxonomy): domain Eukaryota; kingdom Metazoa; phylum Chordata; class Actinopteri; order Characiformes; family Hepsetidae; genus Hepsetus; species Hepsetus odoe. Next base: position 20,779,241 of record CM029377.1, read on the forward strand.
CCAGGTGTGCTCAGTCAGAACAGATCGCCATCTGTCGTGCCTGGCCGGAACCACAGGATGGATTTGGTTCTCTGCACAGTTTGAGCTCTTTTCTAGTTTTCGAGATTCTTCACAAACAAACAAACAAAGAAGGAAAACCCTGAAGGAGAAAGGATGCCTAAACTTGTGTCTGGTTACTGGTTTAAAAAAAACCACCACCCACTCCCCCTCCCCCACTGAACCGAGTGAGTCCCCCCTGGTCTGTGGGCACCCTTCCCATGATGCACTGCTGCAATGAGGTAGGGGGATCAGAGAGATGGTTTCAGTTTCGGCTGCTTTACTGAATCTGCTGCAGGGCCCGAGGAAAAAAAGATGAAGGGAACGAGAGAGAGAGAGAGAGAGAGAGAGAGAGAGGATGTGCTGTGCGATGGTTGTTTGTGGAGGAAGAGGTGAAAGTGAAGGAATTGTGTACAGGCCTGTGAGTGTCTGCTGTCTGGTTGAGACATTCCGGTAGCATTTTGTCCTTATGGTTTTCTCAGCTGGAACGTCCCTTAAATTTAATTTAAATTAAAGCGTGCGTGTCCTCATTTTTAAAACCCATTTTTAGACCACACCAACATAACATACAAATTCTTTAATGTGAAGGAGTCCCCTTTAAACATTATTCATTACAGGAGTCTCCAATGAATGAATGTTTTAATGGGATGAACGAGACACAAATATATGACACAGTGCTTCCTCGCGGTGAGAATGTCCTGGGTTTGATCTCCAGGTGGGACAGTCTAGGTCCTTCCTGCGTCAACACGTTGTCCCTGTGTCTGTTTCCTCTGGGAGCTCCGGTCCTGACCTACAAGTCAGGTGGCCTGGAGACACTAACTTGCCCTCTAGCTGTGAGTGTGTGTGTCTGTCCTGCAATGGACTGGTGACCTGTCCACTGTGTGTCCCTGCCTTTTGTCCTATATATATATATATATATAAATGCAACAGACCAGGAAAACAGGACAGTCCCTCGTCTCTATGTCCAGAGAACCAGCAACAAGATCAATTTATCAATTCTTCCTCACACAAACACACACACACACACAAACACACACACACACACACACACACACACTCTACCTACTCTGTGTGTGTGTGTGTGTGTGTGTTTGTGCTCCATGCATCACAGGCTGTCCTCCAATAGACGTTCCCAGTGCGGATTTATATCGGCATTTCCTTGGAATCTCTCTCTCTCTCACACACACACACACACACACACACACACACACACACCGTGATAGATGTAGATGCTTCAGTTGGCTGAGATGGAAGGTCTCAAAGGTGAAATGGGGCTCCGCCAGGAACACACACCAAAGAGGAATCTTATAGCAGACACAGTACCCATGATTCTCTCTGACAGACACACACCCACCCAAAAAAAAAAACAAACACACACACAGTATCCGGGATCCTGCATTCATCTGCCTGAAGTAGCTGCTCAAACAAAATAAATGAAACCTTTATGTGCTCCTTCTTGTCCTTTGTGTCCCTTTGAGGACTGTTGTCTCACATTGTTGTCACTAGAGATAATCAAATATCCAGTCAGAATGAATGGTCAGATATAAAAGATTACCCTGGAACTAAACTTTATTGGATTTTATCACACACTCTTATCCAGAGCCCATTTGTAGGGACAGTCTCTTTGAAGCAACTTGGGGTTGATGGGCTTGCCCAGGAACCCTGTGTGCTCTTGGTTTATGAGTTTCCTAACCCTAGACTAACACCAACCCTATGTCTAGAAGTTCTGGATCTTCCACTAGAGCAAGCTTCTTGATGACCTTCCCATAAACATAATATTTCATTGCCATCCCTAAACACAAGGCAACCTCAGCCCAGAAGAAGTAGCAGCTTCCCTGAGCCTTGAAACATCCAAATCAGAAGATCAACCATCAGATCATTTTCAAACATCCTTGGTATCATCGCTCACGGTTTGTATCATAACATGCGGGGCCATGTCTGTCCATGTCTGTCCCAAAACTACATCTGGCTCAGTGCTGGGTCCCCTACTTTTTTATTTTCTCTTGCCAATTAAAAACTCATTTTCATATAACTGCTATACAGATGATACCCAGCTCTTCCTCATCTTTCCTCGCAAGGATCTCTGCAGACCTGACAGGTTCAAGCACAATGACAACACTTCTTAAAAACGAATCCCAACAAAGTAGAGTGGGATTTTTGGGACCTGGCCTTTCCATCATTCTGAAAAAGAAAGCATGAAATCATTTGTGATGAGAACCTCTCCTTTCCAGAACAGCCAGGTACCTTCTTTCCACATCAGAAACATCCCTTCATTTCCTGCTCAGATACACTCATCATCTCTAGATGGGACAACTTGCTCCTAGCCGTTGAAGATCATCAGAACCTACAACTGATTCAGAAAGCAGGACCTCCTCTTAAACAACAGAGCCACCACTGGTGTCCTGCAGTGCCTGCAATACATTTAATGTCTTCATGCCAAAAATGGTCCCCCAATGGCCAAACCATGGGTCACAGCTCATCTTCTGATGGAATGAGCTTCCTCTGAACACCCAAACTGCAGGACCCTCACATTCTTCAAACAACATTGTTGTTAAAAGCAGCAGACTAAACTCAGTCTAACGATCTGTTAAAGCAGAACATTTCTCAAACCACCTATGATCTATTGCAGACAAAATTCTACTCAATGCAACACAAAATCGCAGCAGAGAAAACTAAGGAGCAGCTTGGGGTTGAAGGTCTTGGCCGGGAACCCAAAGATGGTGATGCTGGAGGTGGGATTTGAACCAATGACCTCTTGGTTTTTAAGTATCCCATTCCTAGACCAACACCAAACCCTATGTCTAGAAGTTCTGGATCTTCACAGCTTCTTGACCTTCCCAAGAACACGACTCTTCATCGCTTTCCTTAAACACAAGGCAAACTTGTGAAAAAAAGGCCCATCTCCCACCTTCCATTCTCTCCATCTTCTACAGAGGAACCATCGAGAGTATCCTGAGCAGCTGCATTACTGCCTGGTATGGGAACTGCAACGTCTTAGACCGCAAGTCCCTACAACAGGTAGTGAGAACAGCTGAGAAGATCATTAGTGTCTCTTTGCCCTCTGTACAGGACATCACCACAACTCACTGCATCCGCAAAGCAACCAGCATTGTGGATGATCCCACCCACCCATCCCACACTCTCTTCTCCCTTTTGCCATCCGGGAAAAGGTTCCGCAGCATACGGGCCTCCACTACCAGGATGGTAAACAGTTTCTTCCCCCTGGCCATCAGACTTCTGAACTGATGATCTTCACACTTATTATTCATCTTATCTATCTATTATCTATTAATTTTTGTGTTTTCTTCTTGCACTCTGCACTTTACTCACAACACTGCTCCGTTACACTGTTTACTCATAACGCTGCTCTGTTACACTGTTACACTGCCCAACAACCTGGGCTGCTTTGTTCTAACACTGCGGCCCTCTTACAAATGAATGTAATGTCTGTTGTGCTGTCTGTTGTCTGCACTTGTTGCCTTGTCTTGTGTTTTACATTGTGTCTGATGCTGTCTTGTGTGTAGCATCAGAGTCCTGGAGGAACATTATTTTAGTTCACTATGTACTGTGTATATGGCTGAAATGACAATAAAATCCTACTTGACTTACTTGAAACTCAGCCCAGACTGGAATCCCACCTCTAGCACTACCACCACTGGGTCCCTGAGCAAGACCCTTGACCCCGAGTTGCTCCAGGGGGATTGTCCCTGTAATTAGAACATAGAAGTCGCTCTGGCTAAGAGCATCTGCTAAATGCCGTAAATGTAAATGTAAATGTAAAAATACAAAACTGCAGCAGCGAAAACTCAAGGCACAAATTGGACAAGTTGACCTCCATCTAGTAACTTATTTACTACAAACAAAATGTAAGACTCACAAATGTTTGCCCACATTTTTAAGAAACATAAAATCCAAAAGGAGCCTTAGCATAAAAGAACATGCTTCAGATTTCTGAGAACAGCATTCCCAGGAAATCTAAACCTCTACATGGGAAGATTTGGGATAGAATAGCATCCAGTGATTGCATGCTTGGATCTTTGGTGTAAAACTTTGGGATACTTGACCAAAAGGTGTGACCTTGGAGGGATGCCATGGAATGACAATGAAGGGCCCTTTCCATGGAGAAGCCAGGACTTCCTGTATTGTGTGAAAAATGTGACAGGAGCCATTGTTCATTCTGCAGCGTAACGTAAAAGATGGCAGTTTTGGATCCAGCCAGGATGTCTGGTGCTGAAACAAGTGAGAAAACGACATTGGCAGCAACTCATCTTCTATGTGGTGATGGGATGGAATTCATGAGACAAGAGCATCGAGTTTATTCAGGGCACTGTTGGCTCCATGAGCGAGATCATGGCCAGGTCTAGGTCGACAAAAAAACTCTTGCAACTTCCTTCGGCACTAAATTAAAAACAACTCTAGGGCTATTGGGAAAAAAGCAAGTGGGAAAAAAGCAAGTGAAAAAAAAGCATGTTAAAAGGCAGAAAATCTGTGTGTTTTCTAAATTTTTAAACACACACACACACACACACATAGTTTCTCTTCTGTAACTACTCTTAATGAGCCTCGTCAAAAAAATTAGAAATAAAAAACAAGAACCTTTACATTCTGCCCACTGAAGATAAATGCTGCCATGGAAAGACATCTTACTGGCTGGTAGCATGGTTACTGTTTCCCTTACATTTCTTTTTGAGAAACAAGCCTTGATGTCTTGCAGTGTTGAAGGTGTCCTGCAAAATCAACCCTCTGCAGAACCTCAGAAACGCTGTTCAGCATTGATTGTTGTTTGCAGGAATTGCTTTGGGAAACCCCACAGTTGTGCAATTTTTTAATTCAAAGTGATACCACACTCTACAATCACAAAGAAAAAAAAAAATACTTTAGCAATCTCCTCAAGGGTACACATTCAGAACCTTTTTTTAGGAAATGCATTTTTCATCGCAGGTGTATTTTTTAAGATGTTGTACAACCCATGCCAAATGCAGCCATTCTGTTCAGTTTATGAAAATATACCCCTTTCAGACATATTTACATTATACATTAACCCTGTGTCTCCAGGGGGACTGTCCCTGTAGTTAGGACATGGAAGTCGCTCTGTATTCAGTCAGGCTGGGTGGTTGGATGCAAAAGGTGCCATATTTCATGCATGATCTACACTTATGGGATTTTAGCAGACACTCATGCTAAGTGACTTCCGTTTCCTGATTACAGGGACAGTCTCCCTGGAGGAACCTGGGGTTCAGAGTTTTTCTCAGGAACCCAATGATGGTGGTGCTGGAGGTGGGATTTGATCCTGGGACCTTTTGGTCATTAGGTGAGGATCCCACCACTAGACCACCACCACCATCCACCTTTAATTATTTGTACATTCTACAATTACAGTACACTTTATTCAGAAAGGTCTAAACCCCTAGTTGATCTTTGCTTGAAATGTTTGCACAATTAAAGAGCCAGAGAAGATATTAGGGAGGAGCAGGAAGACAATAGATGTCTGATCAATGAAATATCGATTGTGATCCTACATTGGCCAGACTTTCTTATATTTCATGTATTTTTGAGGAACACTTCTTCCTGAAGAACAGTGTTATTGTCTCTCATTTTCAGTACAGTCTCTGTACCTGAGCAGTTCCCCAGATCTTCCTGAAGGACAGTGTTTTTGTCTCTCATTTTCAGTACAGTCCCTGTATCTGAGCAGTTCGATTGTTTTTTGTTGGTTAATCCACACATTGATCTACGTCTGAACCTTCAAGCGGAACAAAGCCTCTAACTTAAGATGAAGCAGTGAAGAAACAGATGCAGATGATTCCAGATGATCAGGCGATTTGTTTGCTGCTCATGCTGAATGCTGAGTTAGTGAAATCTCTTTATCTAGAACCTTGTGACACGTTGCAGCCTGGAGCTCTAAAACGTTTGTTCCCCTTTCTTTCATTTAATCAACTCAACGTGATAAACATAAGGCAGTCTGACAGGCATGAAACAGGATTTTGGCACCAACAAGATGATTCCCAACAAAATATACAGAAGGCGTTTATTTTTACTGAGAAGTACTGATTTTCTTTGCTGAACAAGTATCAGAAAACATGTTTTTTGTATCTCATATTACTTTGTTTTTAGATTTAAGCATAAATACACTATAAAACATATCAGGACAATAAAGCAACTCTGTAGATATGCCTCCTTTACCTTTTAGGTCCACCTGACTGGCCTGTTTAATGATGGGGGAAACACTGGAGGTTCTGTTATAAGATAATTGCAGAAATGATTGCAGAGACACTTAGCAAATTATATTTCCATTCAGGTCTTAGTCTGCCTTTATCGAGAGTCTGCCCTTTCCACACAATTGCTCTTTTCTCAATGAGCTACGAGTCTGAAATGACCTAAGGAAGTGGACAAAGAGGCATCGAGACTGTGGGGGAGATAATTTGTAGATCAGCTCCTGAGGCTTGTTTTCTTTCTTCTGAAAGTGGAGTTGTGATTTCTGCATGAACTGCAGCTCAATCAGAACAGTTACCTCATCCATCCCTCCCTCTCTCCCTCCCTCTCTCTCTCTCTCTCTCTCTCTCTCTCTCTCTCTCTCTCTCTCTCGCGCTCATCTCTCGCCCTCCCTCTGTCGTTACCTGCAGAGGTTACATTGTGCATTCCCCTCTCGCTCTGATCGTGTCTCGAATAAGCAGCGGGGTCGCCACAGCGAAAAGGATTAAAAAGTACAAGAGAACGAGTGCACACTGGAGGATTGGGCGAAATGAAAAAGTGCCTGCGCTGAGCACTTTTGCTCATCCTCCCCCCGTGGTGCTGACTGAGCATGGACAGCAGGATCCTACGTCTCCGAGGACTGCAGGCATCTCAGGTCATGGACTTTTCCATTGCTGTCCTCCTAAAATGCCTTGTTAAAGAGATACTAACCCCAGAATGAGCCTACAGAGTCAGAAAGTATCAGAAACCACATATGAGCCCTATTCTTAGTTCTCACATGGCGTCACAGCCCCATCCATCCAGAGGGCGAATCTGATCTTCCTCCCGTTACCCTCTGTTTATCTTTAGCATGGTTGTTTGTTGGACAGTTGTTGTGTAATTGGACACACTAATTGATAATGCTGAACTTCTACAGAATCCCAGAGAGACAAAATCCAGAAGAAGAGACAGTGTATTTGTCCACCCTATTTAGTGTGTAGTGCAGTTTGTGACAAAGTTGGTGTAACAGTGAACAGTGATGTAAGAAGAGATCAATAATAAGTTCTCCAGTTAAAGCTAAGCTTCATCTTCAGTCTGAAAACTTAATGATGATTTTTTGGAAAGAAAAGGGACGATAGCTAACATTGGCTAATTATCAGCCCCCTTTACTTTAACAGTGAAGAGTCTATCATCCTTCATCTCCTGAGCGGCTGCATTATTGACTGTCCACACTGAAAATACACACAGCTGCTTGTCCTTCTGTAAACTTTCAACTTTTCATCCTTTCATCCTGCATAAGGGGAGGGATTCTGCACAAGACACATGCAGACGTCGCCAAAGTGGATCTCTGGCAGGGACATCACTGTTTTTATGCACTGAAATAGAGCAGAGGTGCAGGACAGGGACTGAAAGTGTCCAGAACATACAGTCTGTTCTCAGATCTTTACTTTCTTCTATTGATGTAAATGTGTGTTAACGGGTAAAATATAGTTTTTGCCGTCCATGACTGAACACTATATATTAGAGATTAAATTTAAGCCAAAAGTTGCTGATTGTAAAGGTTTCCATTATGTTACAGTGAGTGATCTGCAACCCACCTCTGCTTGTACCTGACTGGCTCAAAGACGATGCTGCTGATGAGTCAGCTGGTCTGCCAGTCCAGCATGACGGTGATTAAAGGCTCATGCTGATGCATTCGTTTGAGAACTCTGCTTTCTCAGCCTCCAAATGAACTCCAGGCTGCTCCTTCAGGCATTTCTTACAAAAACACCACCTTCAGCTTCTAAACACTGGCCACTTTATCAGAAACATTGGCTCCACTCGACAGCTGAGCCATGGGACCTGCCAGTGTCCAAATATTATCTAGACAGTGAGATGATCTCAGGCGCCAACAAAGAGCAAGATTCAGAGAGAGAAATGGACCGTGAGGGAGTGAAAGATGAGGGGACTGATGTATTGATTGAGGGAATGATGGATGAGTAGATGGATGGAGCAGTTGAGTGATGGAGCGATGGATAAGAGAACAGATGGTGCATTATTAAGTGAATGGAGTAATGGAAAGATGAATGAGTGGGTAGATGGAGTGACAGATGAAGGGATGGATAGAGAGTTGAATGAGCAGATGGATGGAGTGATAGTTGAGAGGACAGATGAGCAATAATGACGAATGAGTGGATGGATGTAGCAATAGATTGAGAGGTGTTAATGAGGGGATGCAGTAATGGATGGAGGAATGCTGATGGGTGGACGGAGTGATGGATGGATTAGTATTGATGAGTGTATGGAGGAGTGATAGTTGAGTGGCTGGAGAGATGAATGGAGGAGTATTGATGAGTGGATGGAGTGTATATATGAGTGGATGTAGGAATATTTGGTGGATGGAGAGATGGACAGTGAAGTACTGATGGAGTGATGGATGGAGAGATTGATGGTGTAGTATTGAATGGATGGAGAGATGGATGGAATGCTGGAAGGAGCAGTATTAATGAGCGTTGAGCAGATGGAGAGATGGATGTAGGAGTATTGAGTGATTAGAGAGTTGGATGGAGTGATGGATGTATGAGTATTAATGAGTGGATGGAGTGATGATAGAGAGATGGATGAAGAAGTATTGATGAGTGGACGGAGTGATGGATGAAGAGATGGATGGAGTGATGGATGGAGAAGTATTGATGAGTGGCTGGAGTGATGGATGTAGAAGTATTGAGTGGATAGAGATGGATGGAGTGATGGATGAAGTATTGAATGGAGAAGTATTGATGAGTTCATGCTGTGAGGTTTGTAATTTGGTTAATTAAGGGGGGGACGAGTTGATGCCCTGCTCTGGATCCTTTAATTAAAATCTGTACAGGAGGCTCGTTAGAGGAGCTCGTTAAGCCTGGGCTTGTTACAGGCCACATGTCTGTAATAAGGCCAATCCTGCAGGAGGGCGAGGGGTTAATGACAGTCGCTCATGCTGGTGATTGAGGTTTTATTCAGGACATTTTATCCAGGCCTTTAATGTCCTCCATCACCTGCTGTCCCTCTGGAGAGGATTTACCATCCCGCAGTCTGTCCGATGCCATCGTCCATTAAAAACATACCAAACATTTCTCATTCCGTCCCATCTGGTCTACAAGGCTGGACAGCTTGGATTCCTGCATTCGTCCAAACTCCCAGTACATGTCCCTACTAAACATCAAGTTTCCAAAGTGTCTGAATTTTATTTATTTCCATTTTAATGAATTTAAACATCATAAATTTATATATTGAGATTGTTAATTGATTATTAAACCAAAAAGGGATATATGAAGGGTTACTAATGTATTAAAAGCTCCTGACTGATTGTTTTTTGGGGTCATTTATGGATGCATTTCCTTTTTTAAGTGTATATTAGTTTTTTGGTTTCTATTAGGAGCAACCCAAAACCAATATTAGCATTAAAGTAGAGTTTATGGGCTAAAATGGTACTTTCCTGTACATTATGGACCAATAACTGCTTTTTGTTGTATATTGAGGTCAGATCTGGACTAATTTTTCCTGTTCTAGCATTTAAAATGTATCTTCTAATTCATAAAAACTCAGTTTAAAGTGTAATATTTTGTTAGATCTGGATAATTTCTAAACATCTCAAATCTTAGTGTAAAGATATGTTTAAAACAGAAGTCCACAAATAAACTCGATAGTGTATAAAAGTGATTTTTGAGGTGTTTATAGACCCCAACCTTATTTTTGCATAAGTGTTTAAAAAAGTGTTTGAAACGTGTTTTTTTTTTTTTTTTTACATATTGGTATAGCTTTTTACATTTAGAGACTCATAATGGATTTTTTGAATGAAAGTTTATTATGTGCTAATAACTGCTGCTGTGACGGTGGCGGGGAGTAGGAAGGACGCCAACGCAGAGCCAGGATTCCGGAGAAATAACGTTTATTAACATAAATCAAAACACAAACCAAAAGTGCCACCATTAACTATAAGGCTTCGCGTTGTTAATGAACACACCTGTGCTTTATCAAATTAGTCCAATAATTCTCAAACTTTAGAACTGGAACTAAGTGCTTTTACGACAATAAAATACACTAAGATAAGATGTAAAAATGCAAAACACTAAATATGTTATTAGCAGCTGTCACAGCGCCATCTGTCGTGCCTGTGATTCCGGTTGGGTTAGATCTCATTTTAATGTATTTTACTACAATAAAAGCACTTTTATTTCCATTTCTAAAGTATAAGAATCTTTGGGTATTATCGGACTAATTTAATAAGGTGCAGGTGTGTTTATTAAAGTGTTAATGGACTAAAATCTTGCATGCAGGGACTTTTATTGAAGAATATTAAGGAGTAATAAGCCAAATAATTGTATTGTGTTGTTGATTTGGGTAATTTATGGGATCATGTTTCCATTTTTAGAAAAAATCTAATTCTTGTATTGAGGAGTATTGATGTGGGCTGTGATGTATTGATATCTCCAATTTTAGTGCATCGTTTTTTTTAAATCGACATAATTTCTTGACCAGATTGAGGGGATTTAAAAAATTTCAAAGTGACTTCTGCCAGTGCTGCCGATTTGCAATGTAGCAGAAATGTAGAACTAATCCTGGGTTGCAGCTTTCAAGGCAAACCTGCCTGTGCAGAAAAGCACAATGAGGGACCTCGGGGGGATGAAGAGGATGCTGAAGGAAGGATTTCGGCCCTCATTGCCCAAGGCTTCAGCACTGAGGAGGACAATAAGCACCAACTTGTCTCTTTACAGGACTTTCTAAGTTCTATTTTCTCACTGAACAACCGTTGGTGTCAGTTCTTACATCTACATTGCCGATATGCTCCTAGGACCCCACAAGTGGAAGGTTGTGGGTCCAAATCCTGGACCAGTAACTTCCCTGAGGTAACATTGAGCAAGGTACCATATCCATCACTGCTCCCCGGGTGCGGGATATGTCTGCCCCCTGCTGGACGGTGTGTGTGGGTCCAAACGTATTTTCAGGAAAATCTGGCATTTTGGACACAAGATGACCCCTACCTGTTTTACCTTCTAAATGGTTGCCCTTCCTCCTCCTCCCATTTTTAGAATTCCTTACTTTCAATACATGAGGGAAATTATCCATTTTTTTTTTATTTTCCATCACCTTCCCAAATTCAGATTCAAATTTCAGCCTAAATGGAGTGAAGCATTTGTTCATATCCCAATCCTACTCTTGTTCATGTGTAATTACATTGTATTTGGACTGTTATAACATTGTAATTTAATTAAAGTTAAGCTTATTAACCTGATGAAGTCTATTTTCACATTTAAACTGGGTCCTCTGGTGTAGATTTTTACATTTAGAGACTTACATCCAGACGTAGTCCTGAAAATGCAACTTCAGAGTGATGGTGGTGAGCAAACCTGAGCAAAACCCAACCTCACTTTAGGAAAGTTGGACATTTTGGACAGAGAAAGAGTATATCAAGAGAAGGATGACACATAGAGACACAGAGACAGAGAGAGAGAGAGAGAGAGAGGGGATGAGAATGTTTACAGTGGCAATAATTTGAATTTGGTCTTTGATTAAAAGTGTAAGGAAACAAACACCTTCACGACCGAACCAGAAGAGAGAAGGACTTGTGTGAGACTGTGTGTGTGTGTGTGAGAGAGAGAGAATGTTAGTGTGTTTAAAGTTGAAAGGCTGAGGTTGCCCCTGCTTAATTCTCACACACACACACAAACACACACACTGGGACTAATCAAACTAATTCTTTTTTGCCCTGTTTATCAGAGATGTTCATCTCATTCTCTCGATCCATCCATTTATCTCTCCATCTTACTCTCTGCAGATTCAGCACAGAACTCCTTAGATTTTGGTGTGTGTGTGTGTGTGCGTCTGTGTGTGTGTGTATGTGTGTGTGTAAGAGTTAGAGTCATCAAGTTCATTAAGACAGAGCAGAGCTGTGGGTGCAGTTTAGGACACAGTAGGACTTACAGACTTACTGTCAGAGAGAGAGAGACAGAGAGAGAGAGAGAGACAGAGACACAGATAGAGAGAGAGCTTAAATGTAACTAAAAAAAACTTGAAAAAATTTTTTTTTTTAATTTTCTTTGCTCTAGTGTGTGCGATGTGCACACACACAAACACACACTCACAGGATATTGAGGGTCATGTGTATTGGCTGGAGTGCAGCATTGTGGGTAAAAATGGACTGGGTGTTCGCTTGTTACACTGTTTAAATATTCATGAGCTCAACTTATTCAAATGAGCACCTGGGCAAAGTAAACAAACAAACAAACAGTGAAACATACAAACAAACAGCAAAACACAGCCGTTTGACTGTCCATCTATTCCATCATATACAAATACACACACACTCTCTTCCTCTCTTCCTTTTATTGTTTTATTCTTTTTAAGTGATGAACACATGAGAAAACACGAGAAACGACAAACTGCTGCCGGCCCGCGTCTCCAAAAAAAAAAATAGAAAAAGAAAAAAAAAAAAAGAACAAAATGAAGAAAAAATAATTAAAAAAAAAGAAAATATGGTACTTTCATCCGTGATTAACTGGGAAAAAGGAAGAAAAAAAGGCGACAATCTGCCAACAAGTGGAGACAGAAGTGTGAAGCAAATGCAAAACTGTAGCTGTAAATTTAAGCACACACATGTGTGTGATTACACACCGAACCCAGCTCGTTAGTGTCTCCTCGTTAGTGTAATGAAATAATTAAAGCATTCAGAGCTGCTATTAGTGCAGATGTAGCTCAAATTAAACCCCCCCACCTACACACACTGAATGGCATGGAGCATGTTTCGCGTGTGTGTGTGTGTGTGTGTGTGAGAGAGAGAGAGAATAATATCAGGAATAGTTAGAGGCGACGCAGAGGTTTGTCTCGTGTTTCACTTGGGGAAGCTTTTAATAGACATGCAAAGACTGGCGGCAGCTCATTATGGGGAGAGATTAACGCCTACAAGAGTAATTCTGTCTTCCACACACACACACCCACATACACACCCACACACACTCTCTGAGCAAAACTTAACAACTGTCCTCATTGTCATTGCTGCAGCCCTGAAGCCCTGCCCACTATCTTCAGGCCCACCAATGACTTTTTAGACATTAAAATAGAATATTGAAACGCATAGTTGACTTAAAGCTGCTGGATCAGATGTTTTCCCATCATTCACTCCTACATGCTGTTCTCTCTTTCTTCCTCCAATCAACGAGACCCTTAAGACTAACGTATGCGAATGAGCTCTGTTCTAAATGGGCATAAACAAAGTACTTTTGATAGTTTTATTCAACTAATCAGGATGGTCCTCTCTGTGGAATCTGTGTAGATGCCTCCAAGCAAGTTCTCCCATTGGCCAGACACGATCACAGACCCATCAGACAGTTTGTCGTAAATGATCAGCAGAGTGGCAAGAAATGTGTTGAGAGAAAAAAAAAAAGACACAAATGAACAGCTGAAGATAATAATAATAATAATAATTTTTATTTATATAGCGCCTTTCTCAAACCCAAGGTCACTTTACAGAGCAAGTTTCCAGGAAGCCATGGTACTCCAGTGCTGTTCCAGAACTGAACTTACCTGGAGTGTCCAGAACAATAAGGTGTTCAGTGTCAGAGACGTGGACAAGGTTAGGAAGACTGAAACCCCACCATCACTGAACAAGACACTTTCTTCAAGCAGTGCTTCAGGAAAAAGTCTGATCTTTCAGCAAGACCATATTTCTGCAGGACAAGGCTCTATAACATGGAAGTTCTCCACCGTGTGGTTAGTAAAGACTTTAAAGATGAAAGAATACTGACATGCCCCCTTCCTCACCTGAACTAAACCCTGTTGAGAAAATAAGCTCCTAATAAATCTGCACACCTTGATAAAGGGTGTTGATCTCCTCAGGCATTACTAATTACAAAAAAAAAATTACCCTCATTACACAAACACACATCACCTGATCTGCTTAAATACAATCAGCATTCAGGTTTATACAGAGTTGGAATATCTGCAGAACTGTCACGGGTGAAGTGTGTTTTGGGCACGGTAGAGGGCGCTCTGTTCTGACTGAGCACACCTGAGCTCATGAAGGCACAGGTGTGCTTCATTGGGGCTGACTATTTAAGCCCCAATGAGTCAGAACAGCGCACGGCTCATTCGTTAGGCTAAGCCTATGTGGAATGGTGGTTTTGGTATCACTTGGTTGTTTGGTAACTTGGTTTAGGCTGCAGTTCCTTAGTTTGAGTTAGAACTGCAGTCCTTGGATCTTGTTTTGTTAATATAGTTAATAAAGCTATGTTCCGAACTCCTGGCTCAGCGTTAGCGTCCTCCCCACACCCCGCCACTGTTACAAGAACAATGATGATCTGGTCCAAATGCTCACTCGCCTAATGATTGTGCACACTGCTGAATCCTCCTACCAAGTTTGAAGAGCAATACATCTGAAGAATGTGGAAACAGATGACAAATGAGGGTCTTATAAATAGATTCAAACAAATGTAATCGCGTCAAGTCGTTAGAGAAGGTTATCTAAACTTTGCGTATAAAACCCAGTGATGAAAATCAATTGTCCTCAGAGATAAAGCCCAACAAAAGAAAGAGAGCCTGCAGATAATATCTTCAACATCCAGCACAAACATGAAAGCGGCCTCCATAAATATATTTCTATGGTACAGGGAAATGGTTTTCCTCGTTGATGTTGTTCTGGCAGCAATGCTAATGAGCATTAGTGTAGAGCGTGGCTTTGCAAGTTTTAGAGAAGATCGAATCTTTGTTACTAGAACACATTACATTCACATGGTAAACATCACAGCACCTAATTTCTTCCTGTTTTGTAGAAATGAGACAGTAGTAGAATCATAGTCTAAACACCAAGGGAGGCGCACAAGCATCCTAGAAATCCATCCCCAACCTACTCACACCTCCTGCTCTAGCTCTTCATTAAGATGGAGCAGACCTGTGTGCGGAACTTTAGGATTTACCCTCAGCTATGAAATCCTCTCTTAGTGTTGGGTGGTGGTGGTCTAGTGGTTTGGTACTTGCCTAAGGACCTATGGTTCAAGAGGTCCCAAGTTCGAATCCCCTCGAATCTAACACTACCACCACTGGGTCACTGAGCAAGACCCTTAACCCTGATTAGCTCCAGGGGGACTGTCCCTGTAATTAGGACATGGAAGTCGCTCTGGATAAGAGCATCTGATAAATGTAAATATGTCTTTTTGGCCAAATGATCTCTTCAGGATTCAACTTCAGTGCAGCAGTTTCAAATCTCCATGGCAGTTCTTTGAACATCTCAGATGTGCTGACACAAAGACCTCCATGCTGAAGCAAATTTTGGCCCATGTTGCTTGTGGCAACCCAACAGAATAAAAAAAAAAGACCTTGATATGGTTAGACAACACAAACAGTACTTTCAGGATTGTTTAATTCTGCTGAATCTGCGACCATTTGACCCCAATATTCTCGAGCAGACTTTGGTGAAAGAAGCAAACATCAGACTTCAACACAAATAAACCATTGTTTGGCCTTTTGCAAGCTGGCCATTAAATAAAAAGCAAAAAACAAATGGCTCACAAAATTGGAGACTGCAAGGTCAACCATGGTTGTTTGGAGGCCAGTTGCAAGTCCATTCATTCAATCCAGGAACGTATAAAGAACAAAACAAGGCAAAACAATCCTCTTCCGAGCACGCCAAACAAAATAGGCCATCTTGGAAAGTCATGACATCACTTCCTGTATTGATTGAACTTCCTGTCAAACACTAGAACCTTCTGGGAAAGGGGTCTCTATGGTAGTTGGGAGGGCATGCCTATGGTAGGTGTTGACTAACAGTGTTTACGTTAATGATGCACCACACAAATTTTTTTTTACCCCATTACACACAGAGCCATATTTCCTCAAAATTTGATTTTTATCAGCAACAGTATGAAAAGAGTGATCTAGTCACACCCAGGGTTTACAGTATCCTAGGACACAGTAGTGGACACCTGGTGAAGTTCTCCAGAGACCAGTTATGACTGGATCTCACTTCTCTGCTCTACATGCTATACTACGAGAAACTGGAACAAGTGTTTTAGTGCTCCAGGCTGCAGGATGTCTACAGATACAAGGTAGAGGTACAAAAACAATCAAACTGCTCAAGAACAGAAACTGTACTAAAAATGAGAGACAAAAACACTGTCCTTCAGGAAGATCTGGAGAACTGTCCCTCAACAAGATGTTAAAGATACAAGAACGTTAAGAACGCTCATCGGTTTGGTGATTCCAAGTGCTTCAAAATGTCTTGTTTTCAGAAAAACAACTGAAAGTCCAGCACAATAAACTGGTGTATCAATAATAATAATAAAAACTCTTAGCGATGGGCCGGGGTCCAACTGCTGCCAAGCTGGTTCTGATTATAGCTCTGTTTGAGGCCTCCTGCTTCTCAAGCACACCTTCAAACTGAAGGTTAATGTAACGGCAATCAGGACCTGTTTGTGCTTAATGACAGTTACGTTTAGTTTTTGCCATCCTGTGATTAGCGGTGAACTAGCTGTGCAATATCTTCGGCGTTTCGCCAGGGGATCCTGCGGTGCTGTTAATCATTAAATGTGCCTTGTTGAAGCGGGTTGTGCTGCATCAGGACATGCTGTAATTGCGGCATCTGACTATTAGCTGAAGGAGCCAGTCCTGGCAAATTCTGATCATTCAATAAGTGGGGGGTGGCGACGTCCTCAGGATGAGTGAAATGCAAGGGTCAGCCCTGAAAACATCTCCTTTGGAATGAAAAATGACTTCAGTCTGATTTGTTCAAATTGTAATTAAAATGAAGTGAAGCAAGCAGCTGTTTAGCAGTGAAGGGGGAGAGGAAGGACCACCCTACAAATCCATTTTTTTATATTTCTTTTCAGATTAAATGGACACAAACACACAGAAAAGATGTACCTCTGTGTGTCCATCGGTGCAGGACAGAGGGAAAGAGATGTACAAGAGAAGACAGGGAGAGTGGACGGTGGAGAAAAGGAGTGCATTGAGTGCAATGTCCGTGATGGGATGTCTGAGAACTAGTAGAGACATGGATGAAAGTGAAACAGTGAAGATAATAATAATAATAAATAATAATTATTTTTATTTATATATCTCAAACCCAAGGTCACTTAGCAGAAAATATAAGTTAAAAAACAACATAAATTAAAACAGACAAAACACAAAATACAAAGACAGAGAAAAACAAACAGCAGAATTAGGAAATCAAGAACAGGGAGAAGTGGAGCAGCACAGACTGAATAGATATGTTTTCAACTGAGTTTTGAAGAGGGACAGAGAGGACGGTAGGCACATGTTTTGAGGGAGGGAATTCCAGAGTTTAGGGGCAGCAACACAAAATGATCTACCACCCCTGGTAGCTAACCTGAATTTAGGAACTGTGAGTAACCCGGTACCGGAGGAGCGCAGTTGTAACGGTGGTGTGGTACCAGAGGGACGTCAGGTCCGAGCCAGGGGTTCAGAACAGAAGTTTATTAAACAAAGGAGGTAACACAAACAAACAAGAACTCAGACTGCAGTTACTACTCAGGTAGCTGACTGACTGACTGACTGACTGACTGACTGACTGACTGACTGACTGACTGACAAAAACCACCATTACGTGTAGGCATAGCCTATCTAATGAACCGCGCTCTGTTCTGACTCATCGGGGCTTAAATAGTCAGCCCCAATGATGCACACCTGCCCGCAGGGGCTCAGGTGTGCTTAGTCAGAACAGAGCGCCCGCTAGCGTACCCTAAACACCTCGTGTGACAAACACCCTGAATGTGACCGAGAGCGCCCTCTAGCGTGCCCAAAACACAACACACGTGACAGAGAGCGCCCTCTAGCGTGCCCAAAACCCAACACATGTGACAGCAGTGAGCAGGTGGGAGTGTATGAATGGGGTAATTCATTAAGGTATGAAGGAGCAGATCCATGAAGGGCTTTAAACACGATGAGAAGCAGCTTGCACTGAATACAATATGATATGGGCAGCCAGTGAAGTTTGTGGAGAACAGGGGTGATATGTTCAGATTTTTTGGAGAATGTGAGAACACAAGCTGCAGAGTTCTGTATTTACTGGAGCCTGACTAATGTTCTAGTTGGGAGACCAAAGAGTAAAGCATTACAGTAATCGAGACGGGACGTTATAAAAGCATGAACAGGTATTTCTGCATCCATCAATGAAAGTGATGAGCGGAGACGTGAGATGTTTCTGAGGTGAAAGAAAGCATTTTTCACAACTGTGTTTATGTGAGATTCAAATGACAGAGCGGGATCAAATATAACACCTAAAATATCTGGACAGTAGGTGAGGGTGTAACAAGAGCATGGATAAACTGAAATTTTGGAGTTTAGTGATGAGAAATTTGGAGCCAATTAATAAAAGTTCTGTTTTGTCAGTGTTGAGCTTTAGAAAGTTTGAGGTGAGCCATAGTTTTACGTCATGAATACAAGCTGTGAGGGAAAGGGGTGGAGCGGCTGAAGTGGAGGTGGTAAGGTAGATTTGGGTATCGTTGGCATAGCAATGCAAACTGACGCCATGGTTTCTAATAATATGACCGAGAGGAAGAATATAAATTATGAATAATAAAGGTCCAAGAACAGATCCCTGAGAGACACCCTGTTTAACTGGAGCAGGAGGTGATCTGTTGTTAGGGTGGCAGTGGTCTAGTGGTAGGGTACTTGCCTATGGACCTATGGCTCAAGAGGTCCCGGGTTTGAATCCCATCTCCAGCATTACCACCTCTGGGTCCCTGAGCAAGACACTTAGCCCTGAGTTGCTCCAGGGGGACTGTCCCTGTAATTAGGTGTAATGTTGCGGGGGAAAAAGGAGTTGCAAGTGCATGGTGGCGATCTCGGAGGTTCATTGGATAATCAAACTCCGTAGTGATACAAAAAAACAAAGGTGAGCCACAACAATGAACAGGCGAGTGTAGGTCGGTCTGGAGCTCCTTAAATACTAATCTGGCCAGGTGTGAGGGATTGGGTGGTGATAATTGGGTGTGCTGGAAAACATGATCAGAATTCCGGTGACCGGCACTGAGGCATGTCGCGAACTGTGACATTAGGACATGGAAGTCGCTCTGGATAAGAGCGTCTGCTAAATGCCGTAAATGTAAATGTAAATGTTGTTATGGAGGCGGATGAATTGCTGTCTATCAGTGAGATAAGATGTGAACCAAGAAAGAACGGCTGAAAGGCGGGAAAGAAGGATATTATGATTGACAGTGTCAAAGGCAGAGCTTAGATCTAAGAGAAGGAGGACACTGAGGGAACCAGAGTCAGCAATGAGTAAAATAATAAAAAAAAGATCATGTTCATTATTCTCAGTAGATTGTTTTTATTGGAGTTGAAGTTTGAGGCTTTAATAGTCTTTGAATTCTATTAATATGGAGTGAGATTCAGTTCACTTTCAGCACAAACAGACTGCAAACATCCTTCAGAGGAGACACATTCCTGTTCTTTTTATTTTATGCTCTCAGTACTTTATACAGTACCCTGTACTTTTTACTTTCAGTAAATTCTTGTACTTTTTACTTTATAATCTCAGTGCATTCCTCTACTTTTTACTTTATAACCTCAGTACATTCCTGTACTTCTTACTTTATACTCAGTACATTCTTGTACTTTTCACTTTCAGTACATTCCTGTTATTTTTGAGTAAAGTAGTTGAATCAGTACTTCTGATTTCATCCATCCATCTTCTGCCGCTTGTCCCAAACGGGGTCGCTGGTGTCCAACCCAGCGCACACAGGGCGAGGGACGCACCCTGGACAGGTCACCAGCCCATCGCAGGGAGGAGCGGGACAGCACCTTGCTCAAGGGTACTTCAGGGCAACCCATTGGGAAGGGGTTCGAACCCCTGATTCTCCAAACACAAGGTCAACGCCCTAACCACTAGGCCACCACTGCCCCACTTCTGATTTCATCTATGAATATTATTCACTTAGATATTTTTAAAAATAGAGAGGACCTCCTCTAGTCTCCAGCATCTAAATAAAAACAGAAATGCTTGTTTTTGTTACCCTGTATCCGAGTAGGTTTGAAACCAGAGGGATTACAAATAATCACTGCCATCACCAAACCAGATCAAGGCTGTGGTGGGAGAATCCTGGAAGCTAGGTTTCACCAATTCACATTTGAGAACCAGAGAATGCTAATTGGAGACTGTTGGATTCCATTCACTGTTAGCAACATTAGCATTACTGATATAACTTTTAACTTCTTTTTGCTTGTTCATTACTTCAAGGCTACAACTACAACTTCGGACATCAGACTGGTGCTGAGTGACCAAACTG